>QANX01001250.1:0-47989 GCA_003254975.1 Ochetophila trinervis
GGTGGCACAATCAACTGCTGAAGCAGAGTTTGTAGCAGCGACAGCTGCTGTTAATCAAGCACTATGGCTAAGGAAAATTATGATGGATCTGCATTTGAAGCAAGAAGAAAGCACTGAGATATTTGTGGATAATCAAGCTGCCATAGCTATATCTCAAAATCCAGTGTTTCATGGAAGGACTAAGCATTTCAATATCAAGTTTTATTTTTTGAGGGAAGTGCAGAAAAATGGTGAAGTGATGTTAGTTTACTGCAAAACAGAAAACCAGGTGGCGGACATTTTTACCAAGTCATTTCATGTTAGCAGATTTGAATTTCTCAGAGAAAAGCTGGGAGTTTGCAGCTCCTGATCCAGGAGGAGATGTTGAGTGTCTCAGGAGCTGATAGTATTTGTTTGACCTGGTCTTTAGGAAATCAGTTTTGTTTTCTGTTATGAAAGTAGTTGTTATGGCTGTTGCTATTTCTTAGTCATGTTAGCATATTTTTAGCCATTTTATTTTGTAATTCAGTTGTGCTTGACTTGTATTTATTTGAAGTTGAAGTTCAATAAAATAATGTCTTTCCCAAGTCAATTATCTTGCTTCTGCAATTTCTAAAAAAAAAACAACAGCTTCATTAATTTTAGAGAATTTTTTAAAGCCTAATCATCATCTTTCCTTCGATTGGCAGATAGACTTCCAAGATTTCTTCGCCATGAACCTTCCTAACTTTCTTTCATTCCACCAGAACTTTTGAACCATGGAGTCCATTGCATTACAAATACTCGCTCAGATTTTGAATGTAAACATTGAATACACTGGCGAGGCTTAGATAACCGACCTTATCAAGGTTGCTTTGCCCCGCTCTAGAGAGGAGTTGGGCTTGCCAACCCTCTAAACAACTTTGTATTCTATCTTTGAGCCTACCAAACTCTTTTATTTTATTTAGAATTTAATGGATTTAAATATAGTTATTGATTTTAAGAGAATTATTGTTATGAAATTTTATGGATTATATATATAATTTATAAGAATCCAACAAATTCATAGAAAATAAAATGAAATTTTACTTAGACATTTTTATTCACAAAATTCATTTTAAAATCCAATGAAATCCATTAAAATCTATCAGTTTTTAAAATCTTTTAAAGTTAATGACTTTTTGAATACCTTTAGATTTTAAATTTTTTTTTTATAAAGTCTTAATTGAATACACTTAAATTTTAATAAACTTTTATAAAATCTATTAAAATTTTAATTGAATACTTTTAGATTGTATAAACTTATCTGAATTCTGAATTGAATACCCATAAACTTTTAAACTCTTTTAAAATCCAATCAATTCTAAATTGAATACACTCTCTTAAATATGGCCATATAGAAAATTCATTTATAGATTTACCGTACCCATTTATGACCATTTGACTATGATATCAACTTATTATTGAGTTTCTCTTTGGTAATAATCAACTTATTATTATGTTGCACTTGAGGGTATAACTTAGTAGTAAGAGTCAGCCGAACAATTACATTGTGAGTATGGAAGTTGTGGTTCGAGTCTTGGTAGCTCAATTTGGACTCATGTGCTCCTCTCCACTACTATTGCACGAGGGGGAGAGATGTTTTAGCGATACGAGCTCCCATTGCTGACTTTTATCGAGTTAAAAAATGTTTGGGTAAGTCCGCTCGCTAAATATCTCACGTGTCTATGACCCCACTACGGATAAGTTTTATTTTTCACTAAAAAAAAAAACTTGTTATTATGTTATTAAAACAATAAATAGGACTTATTCGTAAATTTAGTTCGGTAGTAAAATTATTGATAAAATACTTTTAAATTATAAATTTGTAAATTTCTGACTACAATTTTTTTTTAATTTACAATTAAAAAAATACACGAAATAGTACAAAAAATCAAATTTAATAAACTTGTAACATTCCAAAAAATATTGTAAAAATAATATAAATAATATGACTTGTAGAGAATCAAAATTAATCAAATTCTAAGACTTAGAAACATGATTTTAATAAAAACTAGATTATGCCCGTGCGATGCACGGAAAATTTTATTATTAAAAATATTATTAAATTATTAAAAATGTAATAATAAATATAAAATTTTGAAAGAAATTTAAAATTTATTCTCTTCCAATTAATTTTTTTAAAATGTAATATGTGAAAAACTTTCAAAAATATGTATTTTTATAAGTACCTATAAGATATTTCAGAAAATCCCTTTAAAAACTACATTATTTGTTGATTAGAAACTATAACTATTGTTTAGTATCATCTAGATTTATGATGGTTGCAAAATTATAACATAGTCATTTTTATGAAAAAAAAAAATTGAAAGAAGACCACGTTTTGAGCAAATCCATTATAATTATGATAATTGATATAAAAAAATTATATTTAGCTTATTAGTTAGGTTAGCGACAAAATCTACATATATAGAGGTTACTTTTGGACACAAAGAAGATGAACAACAAAATAGTGAAGATAATATCAAAATAATGATTATGAACAGTAAGTTTATATAAGATAGTTTACATACTGAAGATTTTCAAGATTTATAACAATCTTCTGATTTGACTTTCCATTTTTATTAAAATCATCAAGCTTGTGATAATCAAATATTTTGCTGATGACATCTGCCAACAAAAATATAGTTATCAGTACAACAAAGAGAGCAATAAAATGTAAAAATTAAAATGGAATTAAAAAGTTAATTATCAACTAAATATTTGTTATCAGTCACTCTTTCAGCGATGTTACCAAAATTACAAAAATTAAAACTATGTTTTGGAATTGTCATTGGTTCATTTCGCTCGCAAACAAAAGTAGACTACTGAAAATCAATCATTTATAAATGTTTAGTTTTCATGTATCCACCACTATTATCTTTAAGAAAGAACTGACTTATATCATAGACTTTTCCTTCCTTCACAATTTTGATGAACTTCTTCACAAAGAATCGTTTTACATAAGCAAGAATTTTTCCTTCCTATAAGAATTTATGACAAAATAAGTAAAAAAGCTCATACATTGTTAAGATAGAAAATAAAAAAGGATACACAATTACATGTTCATCTTGCAAAATCATCTCAATGCTGTTAATTTCGCCATGCTCATTATTGACAGGGGTTGTCCACAACCTGACAATCATACATCTAATCTTCCAGGACTGCTTATGAGGAGATATATTATAAATAAATATTATGTTTTCAACCACTGTGTTTACAATTAAATCAAACTAAATAAAAATAGAAGATTAAGATTTGAGGAGGAGTGAAAAATTGACACACAGGTATGAAAATTGACTGCTATAATTAAATCTATGCATTAGTGAGACTTTTATTTTCTGAGATATATATATATATATATATTGAAATTGAAGGAAAATCGGTAGCATACAATATTTTGGCATTAATGTCATTCTATTGAAGGAAAAATCCACTATTTTGGCATTAATGCCATTTTTAAATTGAAGAAAAAAATCTAGTAATTATTATCAATTACATGCATTTATTATTTTAAGAAAGTAAATAATTTGTTTTTTCCATTATAATTAAAAAACTTATCAAATCTACTATATCCATCAATGTCACAAAATTAACCTTATTCTATTTAATTAATGTAAAAAAATACCATAAAAAAATATAAAAAGAGATATATATATATATATATTAAAATTGGAGAAAAGAATCCCGTTAATATCCATTAGTAAGAATGATAAATCCAATAAAATTTATTTAAATATTAAAATTGATGAAAAATCGATAACATTCACTATTTTGGTATTAGTGCCATTTTATTGAAGAAAAATTTCACTATTCTAGCATTAGTGCCATTTTTAAATTGAAGAAAAACATTCAGTAAATATTATCAATTTGATGCATTTAATTTTTTAAGAAAGTAAATAATTTTTTTTTCCATTCCGATTAGAAGAAAAACAAATCAAATTTACTCTATCCATCAATGCCATAAAATTAACCTTATTCTATTAAATCAATGTAAAAAAAAATATTAAAATTTTAAAAAAAATACCATAAGAAAAATTAAATCATGCCATAAAAATTTTACAGAAAAACATATATAAAATATATATATATTATAATTGAAAAAAAAATGGTTTAACATCTATTAGTGCTATTTTATTGAAAGAAATCAACTATTTTAGCATGAGTTCCATTTTAATTTCAAAGATAAAAATCAATTTAAAATTTTAATTTCTACAATTAAGATTGAACGGGCAAATGGACATGTTATTATATGGGTAATAAAATTAACTGTAGATCATAAATATTTTAACTTATAAAAATAATATATATATATAATATAAATGTTAAGTAAAAATGAAAAAAAAATTTAGAAAGAGTAGAATTTTAATATGATAGATTTGTAAAACTAATATGAAATAAAATAATTAGGAGCGTAATAGACGGCCGCAGGCCATTTCACACCGTCAGACAATCAGCTGAAAAATGATACAGCAGCAGCACTGTATAATTGCCCCTAAAACCCTAGCTTCCAACTTGGAATTCCTTCTTCAGCAACTTAGTCCAAAGTCGAAAATGTTTTGGCTCTGAAGAAACGTTTGGGCCGATTAATAAGTAAATAGAAAAACCTGAGGACTTGAAGCAGCAGCAATGAAGGTTTTCGAGGTCAATGGAAGCACTCTCGCTCTTTCCCTCTTCACTGACGTCTCCAACTCCAAGTAATTCTTTACCCTAATTTTCTGTATGTTTCTCGGGAAACCCAATGATGGAGAAACGTACTATATTGGAGAACAAATGAAAAGTTCATTTATTTCACCTTTTTGAAGATTATGCGGATTAGAATTTCTCTCTCGCTTTCTTTTATTTTTATTTTTTTCGTCCGCTACTTTTTTCATTTCTAATAAGGAAGATGGGCGTGAGTTCTTAGCGTTTTAGAGTATTTTGGGGGCATAAGAGGTTTCTTCTGCTGACTTCTATTTTCATTGCGAATTAAAGACTGTAAATTTTATTCTTACCCATTTTCATTTTGCAGTTGCAAGTTAATGAATAATGTGGATTTCTTGTAAAAGAAAAGTTAGCTGTGCAAAGACTGTATTTGGGTAATATATTCTGAAAGAGCATAGAATGAGGGATATTGAGGGTATAGGCTCATACTGGTCTCTTACCGTATGATTAGATAAATTTGCAGATTAGATGGGAAATTTGTAGGTTTATTCTCGGGGAAGATTAGGCACATTTTAGATGAGAAAGTTGGTGAATTGGAAATGTGTAGAGTGGATCTTTGGTGGGATTATCAGGGGCTTTGACAATATATTGGGTGCTTTTGCAAGGAAGAAAGGTGAAAAGATGAAGAAACTTAGAAAACTTACTTAATATCAATTCTCAACTTAGAATTTTACTCTGAGCCCTATATAACTGTTGATAATGTATAAAAATAAGAGAAATAAAGGTAGAGGTACTGTCCTCGGTCAAAGTAACCATGTCAGTGTTTTGTTATTTTTAATTTTCCCAAACTACAAAAACCCTAACATCCGTTTTTTCCATACTTAGTAATGTGGCCAAGGAATGAGTTTGAGGTTTATATTAGCGGTTGTCATAATTATTTTGGCAGTAAAACGAGGAACATAGTTCTTTTATCAAAACGTTAGTAACATTTGTTGTGGTTGATGTTTGGCTATTAGGTGATATAGTCATATTGTTCCATGTGGCTTCCTATTCAGTTCTGTTCTGGTCCCCTTTTGATCAATATGATATGTGGCTTTAGCCTGTAAAGCTTGTCAGGAGTTGTTTATTCTAAATATGATTGTGTTTTGGCCTAACTTCTTACTCATTAGTATGATAGCGTACTCCATATTTGCATGTTTCCAGAAGTTAAAAATATGTGCTGTCATAAGGATGGAAATAGAGGCACAAATTAAGTACAAAAAAAAAATGTCAAATTCTTTTGTGTAAGAATTGAGGATTGTCCTTTGAGATTTGATTTGGGTTCCAATATCATGCTAGCATTATCCGGTGGAAACTAGGTAATACAATCTACCACCAAGTTAAAATACGACATGTCTCCTATATGTACAGAGTTGGAAGCAAAACAATACGTAAATTGTATAGCTTAGTTTATAGATATGGACAGGGTGGCTCTATCCCCCCTAGTTAATCAAAGAAGCATTTTACATATCTTTTAAACCAATTAAAGCAGAGTGCGTCAAAAAAGTTAACAAAAAATATTATAGACTCGTTTCTAGACGTATTACAAGTTATGCTAACTGGGATTCCAAATTATTCTGGATTTTTTTTTTTGAAGTTTCTGTTTTTTGTTCTATAATATTTCTATTAGAATTGTTACCTGTCCGTGTGATAGAATTAAAATACTAATAAACTCATGACC
The DNA here is from genome assembly GCA_003254975.1 of Ochetophila trinervis. Classification (NCBI taxonomy): domain Eukaryota; kingdom Viridiplantae; phylum Streptophyta; class Magnoliopsida; order Rosales; family Rhamnaceae; genus Ochetophila; species Ochetophila trinervis. The sequence continues at coordinate 6,362 of QANX01001250.1, forward strand.
TTGCAGGGAACTCCTTCATTCTATGCAAACTGGAACGCTGGAACCAGAAGTTGCATTTCTCAATGCTTCACTTGTAATCTCTTATATACTTATTCTCCCCTAAATATTCACTGTCAACATTTCTAATGCTTATTGTCAGGCTGCATTTTTGTCAGCTTTTCTCCAATTTAATTTTTATACACTTGGAACAGATCCCAGATGTTTTCCCTGTGCTAGCAGCTGCACATAAGTCCCTCATAGCCAAGTTGCGGGAGTCGCTGACAACACGCACTCTTCATTCTGAGCTTGTTTACAGTTATTCTGGATCTAAGCATGTAAATTTTTTGACCAATTAACTATCATCTATGTTGTTTTGTTTCCTCTAGTTAAAAATAGATAACCTTTGGCTTTTTGATGATAACTAGATCACAGAATCCCTAAAAAGATGTGGCATCTCTGAAAGTACAACTTATGTGCTTGCTGCTCGATTCAATGCTTCTCCTGAAGAGGTAGGATTACTGTATTTTAAGTAATGCGGCAGATCAAGGCTTGTATTGCTTCATGAGGTCTTAAAATGTCAGCAATGTGATTTTAATGATATTTGGTTTTCTACCAGATAAAGGCTGTAGAGAAACTTATCAATGGGAAAGAGATTGACTTGGAGGAGTTAGGAGGGAGAGCAGACAATGCCCAAATACAAAAGGTTTGTGCCTTAACATCTATCAATATCGCTCTGAGTTTCCATTCTTTTAACATGCTGTTTTTAATAGTAATTACCAATGAATTGTCATCTTCCAGCACTACAAGATATCTGGTCTGGAACTGGGAATATCATCGCTTGCCGATGCTATTACATGTCGGATTGCTGCCCGTGATGCCTTGTGAGATGAGAGTTCTTATCTGTTTATTCCCACATTTACTGTTAGATTACATCTCTCTGAAATAGAGGTTGATGTTTTGAAGAGCAAATGTAGAATCTAAAATGTGTTTTTTAGAGATTACAAAGGGAAGGGAAAAAAATGGTTCCCTTTGGTTTTGCTCATTCTATTAGCTCCTGGAATGTTGGAAATTTATATTCTAGAAAAAATAGGTGGTCGTACATGTATGCCAATTTTTATATTATAATTAGTTTTTGAGCATGTCGGAAAAGGTAATAATGAAGAAATGTTTTTATAGGAAAAGTCCACAGAACAACTATCCTTTGGCGCGCAGAGACACGTTCTGTACCCGGGAAATGACAGTTAATGGTTTATAGACGTCAGGGTGGTTTTAAAAGCTAATCGTTTTCTTCTCTACGAAGAAAGAGTGTGCGCGTTAGATCAACGCTAACTGCTTATAGCCGGTGACACAACTCAATCATTAAAGGAAAATATTAACGAAATAAATGTATAAATAAAAGTAGATAGAAATATAAGGAGAAAACTAAATCACAATATCTATTTAAATCGTAATAATTTAAAGAAATATAAAAATAAATCACTGTTCAATTAAAAAAGTTGAATTAACAGAAGAGAAAATTTTAAAGGTTCTAATTTATTTTCTCATTTATGCATATACAAAAATAAACAAATAAATGATTAAACTTTTTTTTTTAATTTTTTAATTTTAGTTTTAGAAGAAGAGAAGAGAGACTGAGAGCTTGGTTCTTCAGGGGGGAGCCTGTGTTGAATTTTATTTTTACCTCCACTATTCTATATTTTTTTACTGGGTAATTTGCACTGTTACTTTTTTGTGTTGTAGATTTTTTAACAGATTTAGCTCTTATTTTTTCCTTGGCAGTTTAATCTTTTAACCATAAACAAATTAGCACTGTAGTCTTTTTAGTTTTTTCATCTATCAATTGTTGATTTTGCAAAATATTTTCGTGTTTACAAATCATCTTCATTATTTTGCTCTCTCTCCTCTTAGCCTACAGACCCTCTCACGCCCATTAAAAAATATACAATAATAGTTTTTCAGAATCAAACAATCTCGTTCAGCCATCGAAAAAGAAAATAAAAATACGGTAGATCATTTTTTTTAAATAATACTTTCAACTTTCTCTTCTCATCGATGTCTCTCTTTGGTAGTTTTTCAAGCTCAGCAGTGTTTTCTTTTCACGAAAACTGAAAAGATCCCTAGTTTTTAACTTTCGCGAAGATTATTAATGGATCACTACTGCCCATTTCTCCTCTCCTCTCCTCTCCCGTGATTGTGTTAAAACTATGATTTTTTTCAGTCTTTTATTTGACCGATGAAGATCAACCCGATCTGTAAGAGGAAGTTTTCTAAGCCTTCAAATATTTTTCCAAATACTTCTCAGATTGATTAGCTAAGTTATTTTCTAAAATAAATTAAGAATAAAAAAATAAGAACTTTTTTTTGGTAAATATAAAATATATAAATAAAAACTGATAAAGAAAGATGGTTTGATTTTGATAAGCTGTTGATAAAAAAATTTAACAGCTGACAAATAAAAAAATAAAAAAGACTAACAATAGCAAAGAAAAAATATTAAGTCTAAACAATAAACATAAAAAACTAAGGGGGCAAATAACCCTTCTTTATTTTATTTTCTTACAATAAAATATGAAAAACCGGCGGTACCCGGTTAAAATCGTTCCTTTAAAACAGCTAACAAGTAACAACTAGCCCTCTAAACTCGGATCAACCTCTAAAATTTTCAAAAACTTTTGGCTCACTTCGCTGATATCGTTTCCACAATCTTTTGCCAATTTCCAAATCTCTTCCATCGCAGTCTTTTTAGCTCTGAATTCCAAAATCCACTACCATGGGAACCTCTCAGAGCCGCGAGGACTATATTTCAGACTCCGATGACTACAAAGAAGAAGACGAAGAAGAAGAAAAGGAGGAGCAATACGACGACGCTGAGGCTCACCAAGTAACGCCTCATTTTGCTTCGGCATCCAAATCCAAAACCCTAACCTCCCTCGACGATGTCGATGCCAAGCTCAGAGCCCTTAAGCTCAAGTATGGCTCTCCCTCTCCTTCTTCTTCGGACCCTAATTCGAAGAACGCCGTGAAGCTCTACCTTCACATCGGCGGCAACACTCCCAAGGCTAAGTGGATCGTCTCCGAGAAGCTTACCTACTACGCTTTCGTCAAGACCTCTGATTTTGACGGTGGAAATGACGATGATGGTGAATTGGACGGTAAGGAACAGTCCTCGTGGGTTTTGAAGGTGGCTTCTAAGGTTCGAGCTAGGGTTTCGACCGAGATGCAATTGAAATTGTTCGGCGATCAGCGGCGCGTCGATTTCGTGTCCAAAGGTGTTTGGGCGTTGAAATTCTTGACTGACGAGCAGTACCGGAGATTCGTGACCGAATTTCAGGACTGTTTGTTTCAGAATGTGTATGGACTCGAAGCGACGGAGGAGAATAAGGTCAAAATTTACGGGAAGGAGTTCATAGGGTGGGTTAAGCCGGAAGCGGCGGACGATTCGATGTGGGAAGATGCAGAGGATGAACTTGGAAAGAGTCCCGAGTCGTCGACGCCTCTACGGTCCAATCAAGACTTGTTGGAGGAGTTCGAGGAGGTCGCGAATGGTGGGGTACAGAGCTTGACTCTGGGTGCTTTGGATAACAGCTTCTTGGTGAACGATAGCGGTGTTCAGGTTTATAGGAATTTGAGACATGGGATTAATGGGAAAGGTGTTTGTGTGAAATTCGATGTTGGGAATTCTAGGAGGAGTTCAAGTTTAGGGCAATCTACCCCGAAAAAGGCACTCCTTATGAGGGCCGAGACGAATATGCTCCTAATGAGTCCATTGAAGGATGGGAAGCCTCATACCAGAGGGCTTCAACAGCTTGATATCGAAACGGGCAAGATTGTGACGGAGTGGAAGTTTGAGAAGGATGGTACGGATGTTACCATGAGAGATATCACGAATGATACGAAAGGGTCACAACTGGATCCCTCAGAGTCGACGTTTTTGGGGTTGGACGATAATAGGCTCTGTCAGTGGGATATGCGTGATCGGAGTGGAATGGTTCAGAATATTGCTACTGCGAGTTCACCGGTCTTGCATTGGAACCAGGGACATCAATTTTCGCGAGGTACAAATTTTCAGTGCTTTGCGACCACTGGAGATGGTTCTATAGTTGTTGGGTCTCTGGACGGGAAGATAAGGTTGTATTCGAAGACGTCGATGAGGCAGGCAAAGACTGCTTTTCCAGGTCTGGGATCGCCCATTACCCATGTTGATGTAACGTATGATGGGAAATGGATATTAGGCACTACAGATACGTATTTGGTCCTCATCTGCACCCTGTTCACTGACAAGGATGGCAAGACAAAGACTGGATTTAGTGGTCGAATGGGTAATAGGATACCAGCTCCAAGATTGTTGAAGTTGACTCCTCTAGATTCACATTTGGCGGGCACAGACAATAAATTTCATGGTGGCCATTTTTCATGGGTAAGCATGCTTAAACTCTTCTTAAATGCTTAATTTTGATTTATCGGTTACACATTTAATACTAATTTAGAGGTTAATTGGTTTTGTAATTGTTGATCTGTTATTGCTAATTTTAATTTTAATTTTTTTTAGATTAATTTTACCTTATTTCATAGTCCTTCAACAATATACATGTGGTGATTATAGTTTCTTATATTATCATTGGTTTATCTTCAATCTAAAGGGTTCCCTGTAAACGAGTATTGCATATTTGACTTTCCTAAAGTTCACAAAATATTGTATTATCATTGGTTTATCTTCAATCTAAAGAATTCCCTGTAAACGAGTATTGCATATTTGACTTTCCTAAAGTTCACAAAATATTGTAGTTACATGTGCTTAATTCATATATCAGGTTACTATGCCCTATGTTAGTTCCTTATTGCAGACTATTTCTATCCATGAAGTAACTCTTTAATTTGACTGAGGTTCCAAATCCAATGACTATTGTTGCACTTGCATGTATCTTGTTTTGACACTAATGCTCTCAGCCTTTTCATAATAAATCACAAGAATATATAGTTGGTAATTTCCATAATAAATAGTTTTTTGATTATCCTGCTGGAAAAAAAAAAGATAAAGGATTGCATATTTAGAAAGGTTGGCAATGGCCTTATTGATTTGCTTAAATGTCACACTGGAATACCAGTTTGTTTGTTTCTGTCTATTTTCCTTTTCTTTTCTAAGGCCCTTTGTCTCTTAAGATCCTGTTGGTGGTTCCTAACTGCACACTTGAATGATATTGGTTGATGTTTATTAGTGCTTGATAGATATTGTGTGGTGTCTCTTTGTTCTAGACAATCCATTGTAGTTCAAATGCAATTTCTTGAAAGTTATACATAAATAATGCACCTGATAATCACATTAGTTGCACAAGAATTTGAATATTGGAAATGGAATAGTTTGGCACGACTTGGCTGATTATTTATAGTTGTGGAATGTTGGTTTCTTTCCAGTCTATGTTTCTGTTTGTTGATCTGATTGAAGCAATGAAATCCCATTGGTGAATAATTGACTTGTCTACCTTCTGGAACGTCAAACTTGTTTCCCACTATTTGGGAGGGAGGGAAAAGAGATATCACTGTCTTATATGTACATATGTATAACTGCAAAGATGATTTCTTTCAAATTATTTGGTTGCAGCATATTCTTATTTATTATTTGGTAGGTTATTAACATGATCATAGTGTGTGTTGCATGCTTGCAAAGCTATCTATTTTGTTTAAGACGGTTCCAAACAAACTGTTATTTAAAAAGCAATTTACATCTTTGTAGGACAATTACACTTGCTAGATAATAAATTTTGATTGTATGGAAAATAGTTTTTAAATTGCAACTTTGCGACTTTTTGTCGGTGATCTCTGCATGTTATTTTGGTTCATTTTGTTAAATGACTAGCAGTGTGGGATGGAAATTTCTCATTTTGTTTCCATACCATTAGGAGGCTAGAATCGTCAATATAATGCTTAATGACGATCCATTTGGTTGAAGGAGAAAAGTAGTAATAATAAGAAAATAGCTTTGCTATGTTCTAAACTTCTAATGTGTGCTTGTTTAGTAAGAAATCTGTGGGCCCTACACAATAAACTTTTTGCAGTGGTTAACTACCCGTTTGATTCTGTGCATCTGCTAAAATCCCCCATTTTTAAGGGACTGCATAATAAACAAAAATGCATTAAATAGGCATGAGTTTCTGTAACTTTCTTGCCTAACAGACACCTCAGTCATAAATTCTGAAAAATAAAGGTGGCAGTGGTTTGTTGGTGCATATTTTCTGGCACTTGTTTATTTCTTTGTTAGTTTATATGGATGGACTTATTTTAGTAACTTTATTGTTGATGTTTATTGTTCATTCGCAGGTAACTGAGAATGGTAAACAAGAGCGCCACTTTGTTGCAACGGTGGGTAAATTCAGTGTGATATGGGATTTCCAGCAGGTGAAGAATAGTGCACATGGATGTTATCGCAATCAGCAAGGCCTCAAGAGCTGCTACTGCTATAAGATTTTGTTGAAAGATGAGTCTATTGTAGAGAGTCGATTCATGCATGACAAGTTTGCTGTCAGCGACTCTCCAGAAGCTCCACTTGTGGTGGCAACGCCTATGAAAGTCAGCTCGATCAGCCTTTCTGGCAAAAGATGATATTGCTTTACACTGTTTCTATGCATTGTCATCCATGTTGTGCATTCAGTGTTGCTTTGAATGTTGTGTTTGGAGTTTTCTCTTTTGTAATTAGATGTGTTCTCCCTTGCTGTTTCTTTGTTTATTTTTCTTTTTATTATTTATTTTTGGACCAAATCCATTTTTTAGTTTAGTTTGGTTCTTGCTTGTATCTACTTGAGTTGAGTTGTTTAAGTAATTTTTACACTTGTAAATCGAGATAGGGTGCATTATAATCATGCATTGGCAATGTTAAATTCTCCTTGTAATACAGTCGCCCTATTTTACCTTACCTTATTTTATTTTATTTTTTTTATTCAATGTTAGAATGTATTTTATAGAATGATGAAAAAATCGAGTGGAAATTTTGTTTTTTCATAGGTCGATAGGATTATTTGCCTTCTGAAAAAAATGAGTATAGTTTCTATAATTTTCGATATTTTTCATATATATTTTTTATTAAAATTTCTATATTAATTCTTTTAATTTTTATAATTTAAAATTTTTGAACTTTTGTGCTATTAATTTTTTTATAAAATTTAAAAAATGTTATTGATTTTTTATAAAAAAGAAAAAAGTATTATTGTTTAATTATTTATAAAAAAATTATATGTTTCAAATATTACATCAAATACAACGTGAGTAAGTTTTTTTTCTTAATTATAATTATGCTTTCAGATGTAAAACAATGTAATCGCATGATTGAATATTATGAATGTAGAGATGTTAGGTCATAAATTGATGTTATAAGAAAAGATTACACACGTAGAAAAAATTATACAATAAAAATGTCACAGAAAAAGAATTAAAATTTTTTCTATAAATTTTGGATAGATGAATGTTAGAGGTGAATATAATTTTTATTCAGTGGATATTTATGTAATGCCATCAAATAATAATTTATGGATACATTTTTAAGTTTAGCTATAAAAAAACAACAGTTATGTATAGAGTCAACCAATATTATATATTTATCATGATTATTAGCAAAGACAATCACATATAATATTAGATCTATATAGTTGACATATTAATAATTACATACAAAATTATCAAAAAAATATACTTTTTAATTAATATCTCTCAATATACTGCTGAAAATGTAGATGAAGAAGAGAGTAAAAATTTTCACTTACCAAAAAATTATATACGGTATTGAATCATATTTAAATAATTATGTACTTGTATTACTATTCTAATTAATGAATAATTTATCACTTAATAATAATATTTTTGTTACTGTTAACGAGTATTATAAATTTCTTGATTATAAAAAATATATAATTTATGTTCAATATTTTTTCAATTTTTAATATTATACTGATAAAATATTTAATATATAATCATATTTTAAAATTTTATTAAAAATTTCTATAATTTTTATAAATTTCTGTATTTTTTTTAATTTTTTTTATCCATACGGATATAATCACTGATATTCATAATTTTGACATTTCATATTTTCATCCATAGATATTTTTTTTTTGGTAGAATTCATCCATAGATATTTTATCATTGATTCTACCTCTCTCTCTATATATATATATATAGTAAGAAGTTCTTTTGTCGTATTTGTGGAGGGGTAGCAGTTCGCAGTTCCAATAGAGGCACTTGAGGGTGTAGCCCAGTGGTAGGAGTCAGTCGAGCCTTCACACCTGCGAGTACGGGAGTTGAGATTCGAGTCTTGGTAGCTCCATTTGGACTCAAGTGCTCCTCTCCGCTGCTACCGCACGAAGGGGAGGGAGATTTTAGCGACACGGGCTTCAATCGCGGACTCCTATCGGGTTAAAAAGACGCCTTTGTCAGTCCACTCGCTAAATACCTCCTGGGCCTATGACCCCACTACGGATAGGTCCTTTTTTATTCACAAAAAAAAAAGCAGTTCCAATAGAGGTGTTCCTTTTTGTATAATGAATAATATGGATATTTAGTGTAAAAAGCAACTTTTCAGTGACGAAAATTTGGAAAACATATCTACTTCCGTTAGTAACGAAGTATAAATTGTCTCAGGATATTGAAAACATATCTACTTGGTCACTTCAATGAAGGTTGTAGCTCTCGAGTACGTTGCACAGGACGCCTTCTAAACATGGGGGGCATAAATAGTTGCCCCATTTTGGTTGTTTTGTTTCTTACCAAAGATACTTGTCTATTTATTTTTTCTAATTTATTATTTATCATCATCAGCAGATACAGAAATGATAAATATTAATTAGTTATATGTATTTATATATTAATATTTTATATTAAAAATTTAATTAAAAAAATTAACTATTTAAAAATAAACAATTTTATCGTTGGGAGATGAATTTTATTGGTGATCAATCACCATTATACAATACTATTTTTTTTTAATATTTAAATCTTAGTAGACATTATTACATTTTAAAGCTGCATAGGTCTTATAATTTATAAATCTTAATGATATGTTTGTTTGTTTTTTTAAATGTCTAAATATATAAACGCAATAATAATGTATCATCTTATAAAAGACATAATTATCAAATAAATAATTTTTATTTGCAAATTCGCATTCTATTGTGATTGACAAACTTATTCACATGTTAGTGAAAAAACTGAAGGTTAATGTAGTAAATTGACTTCCTCTCTCTGGATCATCGTTCTCTTTCTTTTTTGTAAAGTATGTATCCTAGCAGCTTTCAATCCTCTCAATGAAATATTTATACCAAAATCCAAACTCAAGGCACTAATGATCATCAGTGTCTAAAACGGCAACAACATGAAGATGTCAGCGATGTTGAGCTCCGAGGGAGATTGGAAAACAATAGAGAAAACGATAGAGAGGGAGATCAGAGTGAGAAAGAGCGATATCAGAGAAGGGGAGAGTGGAGAACCAGAGATTGAAAAGTAGGCACAGGAAAGATAGAGAAAGGAGAGAGAAAGATTTGCTTTTGGTATTAGAATTTTGCCGAAGATAATTTGAAAAGCAAATTTGAAAAATATTATTTGTCACTGATATTATAATAATAACAATTAATGAATTTAAATAGCTGTTCAAAATATCAATTTTTTTAATTAAATTTGTAATTATTTAAATTATAATTAAGCACTAACTTAAGAAAAACAACCAACACAAAATGTCTTAACATAATTTGGAAAAAAAACAAACAAACATAAATGTTACGAAACGAGCATTGAGAAAATTTAATTGTTTTTTAAAATAAATAAATAAAAAAGGGGAGTTGATAGTGACGCAATGTTCTAACAGGCCTTATTACCTTTGAAAGCTAATGTCTCAAAAAGCCTATAACCATTTACCAATTCAAAATAAAAAAAGTTTTTTATATTTTTATATTATATTATGATTTACATTTTTGTTTTAATTTTTTTTATTCGAAAAATTCATATTTTCGTGCTAGTATAAGTTATTTTTAAAGTTTTCGTCCATCTTGAAGTGTTAAAATACATATATAATACATGTGAAATCTATTTTAAAAGTAAAAATGTGTAATTTTAAAGTTTTTTTTTTCACTCTAAATCACTGAACTATATCGCAATTTACAATTTCATTATAATTTTTTTTCCCTCGAACGCNTATAATTTTTTTTCCCTCAAACGCAAACTTATTCTCTCATTTCTCTCACTCTGGCTCTCTCTTTATTTGCAAATGCAAAGAAAAAATTTGATAAAAAAGGTTTCAATTTTGAAAAAAAAAGTACTGTAAAAGAAAAAAACAGATATTGAAAAGTGATGAGCAATGAAAAACATGAAAAAATAAAAAATCCATGGTCGGTTATATATTAAACTTGGGTGTTGGTTTTTAGGCAAAATGTCACTAAATTGATGCATGAATGACATTAGAAACATTAAGATGAAATGAGCAGTACCAAAATCATTGAAAAAGATAGTCGGAGTGAGAGATCCAGTCAGGTATAGATACAGATCGCATGGCCAGTTTTTTTAAAAACAGGTCGACCAGCGAACCCATTTCAAACTTGAAAATGACTAAAATGACGATGTGTCATAAATTCCATTGAAAAGATGTCATTTTATTAGATGGCGTTTAAAACTAAATGCCTAAAACTAAAACGACGTAGAGACATACCGAAATGACGTTGTTTTAGTTTATACCTTTAACCTAAAATCCAGAAGCTAAAACGACAAAATTTCGATGATTTTCTCCATGAAACAATGTTGTTTACTTTATTTTCAAATTTGAAATAGGTTGACCGGCAAACCCATTCTAAACTTGAAAATGACTGAAACGACGTTGTATCATAGATCCCATTGAAACAGTGTCGTTTTATTTGATGACCTTTAAAACTAAATGGCTAAAACTAAACGACGGCGTTTGATGGAGATATACCGAAATGATGTCATTTTAGTTTATGCCTTTAACCTAAAAGCTAGTAGCTAAAACGACAACATTTCAATGATTTGCTTCGTGAAACGACATCGTTTATTTCATTTTTAAGTTTGGAATAGTTTTGGAGGTCAACCCGTTTAAGAAAAACGGGTCACGAAACCTAGTTTTGTACTCGGCCAAAATTTCCACTCCAGTCACTTTTTTTGGTGATCTTGGTGCTGTTAGCTTCATCTCAATGTTTTCGGTTTCACCCAGTGATCAATTTAGCAAAATCTGTTTCTAAAAACTAACATTGAATCTCAACATAATCTACCATATTTTTCACTTTTTTATGGTATTTTTATGTAATCAATAACCTAAATTTACTATCATTTAGTTATTCAAACTTAACTTCCAGTATATATTTAATATTTGACAGTATTTTTTTTCAAAACCAAAACACTTTGATCAAATTTTTTTTTTCTTTTATCTGCAAATGAAGCCAGAGAAAGAAAGAGAGATAATAAGGTTGCATGGATAAGAGAGATAGAGATTGAGAGAAATATAATTGTGGACCTCATGTGTAAGCTTCTCTAGGTGAAATATGAGTTTGAGGATCAAAGTGGAAAAAAAAAAAAAAAGATTTTAGGACGAAAATGTAAATCACAATATAATTTAAAAACCTACAGCGATAAAAACCTTTAAAATGGATCTTATATATACTGAACGTACATTTTAACACTTCAAATGGATAGAAATTTCAAGAAAAAATTATGGTAACACGAAATTATAAATTTGAGAATCAAAGTAAAGAAAAAGAATTTAGGACTAAATTGTAAAATTACGATATAGTTTAGAAATTTACAGTGATAAATAAAAACCTAATAAAAAATTACATAAAAAGCCTCACCCGGACTTTTAAGACACATTCACTAAAAAGTAAAGTCATAAGCTGAGGATGTTTCTTGATTACTCTAATGAGAAAATCTTAACTTCAAATTGTTTTGAAAAACTTATTAAGATTTTCTCTACTTTTTTTTTTTTTTTTTCCTCTTTTGAGCTCCTCTCTCAACGTCATAATTGGTTCACTACCTTGAGAAGATGACTGGTTAACATATTGACACTTTTATTCTCTTTCATCTTCGATCTCTCAATCTTTATCCTCAGGTTTAACATTTGCATTTTTTTGTGTTTTTGAACTTCTTTGGAACTCTTCCTATAATTTGTCTCAAAGCTCCTTGCCTTTGTGCAAGCCATAATTTTTGTGAATATAGTGTCTTGACCAAAGAATAGATTATTATTGAAAGAGTTTTGAACATCTTTGGAATATTTTTGTTGCATTGTCTCACTTGTGCAACCGGTTCATTTGGTCATCTACCACAAGTCAAATGCTTGTAAAAAAGTCTTCATTTTAATGGACCAAAAAGCAAAGTTTTCTCTCTCAAAAATTTGTGGCATAGATTAAAAATTCCATGTGAGCTACATGTGCAAAGGGAAATTGCGAATAAATAAATGACTGGCATTGAAATGCACTATATAGGCAAAAAATGATAATCGTTAAAAAAATTTAGAACCAATTTTGCAATCAAGTTATACCTAAAGGGACTGTAAAAGCTCATGTATTTTATGAACTAAAGGGCAAAAAACATCAGTTGCTCCTCTCGTGTGCAGCTCATGGGGTGTTTACAGATTTAAGATGGAAATAAGCTAAGGAACATACTGTGCTAATTTTCTAGACTAATATTAATTGCAAATAATTATAAATATATAAAAGCTAAATTTGTAAAGAATCCTTAAAATAAAAGGCCATATATGCAAAAAAGCTATTTTAAATCTATAAGTTATATGCAATATTAGATACACTTAAACACGGAATATTAAAATAAAATAATGTTTTGTATTATATACTCCTCCAAACTATGGTTCCTAAACTGATAATCATAGTATCTAAATTCATGAGTAAATATTGCAACAGAAGAAAAATTACAAACGACCACCAATATTAAACAAAATGGGAAATTATATATTGACACATATGACTTTCGTTTATATTCACCACTATAAAATAGAGTCAAAAATGTCAGTTTTTACCAACGTTTTAAGTGTTTAAAACGACAAATCCAAATCGTTGTCTAATTAGGCGTCGTCAATAGTCAGAAACAAAAACGACGGTTCAAAACCGACGTCTAAAACCATGCCGAAGCCACAGAGCAACTATATAGACAACGGTTTCAATATAAAAACCGTCAGTCTATGTGGACATATAAACGACGGGTCATTGTAAGGAAACGTCGTTGATACATTAATATAGACGACGGTTTCAACGACTAGTCCGTCGTTGATGTATTTCAACATGGCCACATGGCCAATTGTGAACCGTCGTCTATATTATATATTTATGTATATAAATATATATAATTCGGCTTTTATGTATTTGACATGATATTTATTTAATGAATAATATCTTTTCAATTAATAAAATAATAATTAAAATAATAAATTATACTAAATATAAACAATTATAATTAAAATAAAATTACAAATTATACAATACTAATTACTAATTACACAATTACATTAATAATTAAAAGATTCTTATACATAATTAATAATTACATTGAACTAATCATACTGCATTAACAAATTTGAAGGGTTCAAAACTTCTTCAATAAAATATTCAACCCAATCCTCTCTAAATTCATTCACGAGTCATGTATCCAAACANCAAGCTATATATATATATCATTTTATAAATAAAAAAATTAATCACTAAAATTAACTTACTTGCTTATTAATCGCTTGAAATCAACATTAGCTTTGGTGTTGGAGGAATCAAAAAATCAAATATACACCAGGTACGAGTCCATGACACCAAACATCCAATGAGCACTAAAATAAACGTCAATATTAAAAATAAATAATATACTATATATATAAAATATTTAAGAAAGTAATAATTTCGCATATAATTAAATCGTACCGACAATGGTATGAAATTAACCATATCCTATTGAAGTCGAGTTGATCTTTCCACCGTCTGACCAATTGCTCAGCTTGGGATGCCAACATATCAGGTCCAACATTCTGCACCACATGTGGATCAATAAAAGCATACAACAAAATCTTTCCATTGCGGATTAGATGTTGATACAGATTCCTGCAAAAAAACGTCATGTCAAATACAATTTAAGTAAATTTTAAATTTCAAAAAAAGTAATTATAACTTCAAATATTAATGTGCATTACTTCATATAGAATAATACGCAATCAACACTCAAGTCCTACATTTGACAAAATATGTTGATATCTTTATGTGTCAGCACTCCAGAATGAGAATTGCCTATCATAACCCTCCCCATGTTGAATTGAAGATGCATGAGACCTTCTTGGTTGAAGATGGTGGCAGCTACCATCTTCATTAATCTCGGCTTCAGTGTCAAGTTAGAAGTGATTAATTGTTGTTGACTTTCATTGGTCTGTGGAGATGCCTGAAAATTATGCGAATTGGGAGTAATATTCGAGTCTGAATGAGCTATTGTCTTGCCTTTTAATGCTCGTACATATATCTCCACCTAGTAAAATATATAAATTTCAAAAAAAAATTAAAAATAACAATTATTAATAACTTAATTATTTTCAATAAATAAAGCATAAATATTTACCTCTTCTTCTGGTAAAATGACTACAAATCTAGGCCATGAACAAAATGACCAAACAGCTTCTCCTACTAATGTAATATCAAAAGATGGTAAAGGTAGGGCTTCTTCAGGGACCAATGCCTCCACAACATTGACCCGCACATTAAGCTCCCCTAATCGTATCCCATGGCAAACAATGTCTGGATCAGTTGTAGGGTACATCAATCCAGCAGCTACTATATTCTCTCTAGTGCATATAGCAAGCTTGCACTGTAGACCCTGCAAAATAAATTGATTAAATTTTTAATTAAATAACAATCAATATATTAAATGTATAATGAACAACAATCTTACAAAATTTTACATCATCAGGTGTCATGGGATGTACTGGAGCTAGGGGAGTATTGAGATGCACTGGTGCTGGAGGAGTACTGGGATGGTGCCCCTCATCAGGAATATTAGTGGCTACCCAAATGTTGTTCATATGCTGATCAGTCATGAAATCCATATTAGGGTTGGCCACAAAGTCATCATGTGTCCTGGTCAGCTGTGCAAACAACAACGTATTACTCTCTTAGAGGTCGCGAATGACCTCAGATAGTTGTCTAATGCGCTCATCCTTTGCACTATCACTCTATTTTGTTTGTTGTGTAATGAGGAGTGCTTAATGTCATCGACCATTGTGAATCACATGGATCCTCAACATAAAATAAATGTGTTGCTTTTGAAGCCAAAATAAATGGATCATATTTGTGACCAAGTTTGTTGAAGTTGACACATGTAAATCCACAATCATCTTTCTTAAAACCATGATTGATGTCAACCCAATCACATTTGAACATCGGAATTCAAAATTTAATGTAATCCACATCTCATATTTCAACCACTACACCATAGAACAACATATTGGTGAATTTTGGATTGTCGTCTTTTGCACTTGAATACTGCATTGTTCTAGCCACCAAGCTTACGCAATTATTTTGTGTAACACGCTTGTTGTCTCTTTCAACTGCATGGTATCGGATTCCGTTGATGTCGTAACCTGAATATATCATTACTTCCAAACGTGGTCCCAATGCTATCCATCTCAATGTATGTGACACATTATTATCTTATTCACTCAATTCCTTCTGAATTTGCAAAAACACCACACGCAATATTAGTAAATGCATCAACTATTTAATTAATATCACAGTTAAACCAACAAATACTAGATGTGAAATTTTGCAATAAAAGTAACAATTAATGTTAAGCTTACTTCATCTCAGAACCATGCAATGAAAGTGCGATTTTGCTCATTTTGAAACCATTTTGCTTTTCTTGTTTTGTTACAAATATCACACTTTAAACACTCTATATGTTTCCTAAAGAAAACAAAAGTTAAATCAAATGGGAAAACTCACAATGTTAATGACTATAGTAAACCAATATTCAATAAAAATATAGAGCATTAAACTTACTTAAAGTAAGGTTGTACTTCGGGTGTATTTGAAAGTATGTACAGATGTACTTGCTCCCATAGGTCACGAGTAGTACCCAACAAATTACCACCATTCAAAGGATCATCAGTATCATATTTTACACATTGTACTTCATGACGGCCAAGTGGGTTTTCGATTGCATGCACGCCTTTATTCGATTGCTTCCTTAGCAATGTAGTTCTCTGCAATGCAGCCTTCTGGGCGATAATGATTGCGAACATACCCCTTCAACACTTTCATGTATCTCTCAAATGGATACATCCACCGAAAGAAAATTGGCTCACACAATCGCACTTCTCAAGCCAAAATGAACAGTTAGATGAACCATTATATCAAAGAAAGACGAAGGAAAATATTTTTCAAGTAAACACAATGTCTTCATAAGATCTGTCTGAATAATGTCCAAATTTGAAACATCAATATCTTTTTTGCATATAGTATTGAAGAAAAAATAAAATCTCATTATTACATGTCGGACATTTTTCGGGAGGATTGATCATAGTGCAGCAGGCATCAGTTGTTGCATCAATATATGTAAAATGAGATTTCATGCATTTCAACTTCAAATCATTCATCAACAAAATATTTCAAAAATTTGAAAAGTAGCCATCAGGAACCTTTAAATTTGCCAAACACTTGCAAATTTTTTTCTTCTCTTCCTTGGATAATGTGTAACATGCAGGTGGTAGATATGTCATTTTCTCTTCAACAACAGAAGCCAAATCACTTCTTATGCCCATTTTGACCAAATCAAGCCGAAAATTAAGTCCATATTTAGTTTTTCTAGGAATGTTAAGCAATGTGCCAACAATGCTCTCGCGTACATATTTTTCAATATGCATGACATCTAAGTTATGTCTCACATACAATGACTTCCAATAATCAAGTTAAAAAAATATAGACTTCTTCTTCCAGCAATCTCGATCAGCAGTAGACTTTTTTCTCTTATTACCACTATCAAATGACTTAGAGTCAAATTTTCGAAGTATATCTTTTCCCGTCATAGGTAAAGGAGTTAGATGAAACTCCTAATATCCATTGAAAGACTTCTTTTGCTTTCGAAAATGATGATCACTCGGAAAAAACCTCTTATGTATGCAATAACTCATTTTTCTACCATTTTTAAACTATGAGCACACGTGTTCTCGCTGCAAATAGGACAAACAAAATATCATTTAGTGGCATAATCAGAAAAATTACTATATGTAGGGAAGTCATTTATAGTCCACAATAATATTGCTAGCAAAGTGAAAAATTTCCGTTTACACGCATCCCAAGTTTGCACCCTCTCACCCCACAACTGCTTAAAATAGTCAATCAATGGCTGCAGATAAACATCTATATCGTTGCTAGGCTGCTTTGGTCCAGATATTAACACTGTCAACATTATAAACTTCCGCTTCATACACAACCATGGTGGAAGATTATATGTAACTGTAAGCATAGGCCAATAACTGTATTGAGAACTCATATGCTTATGTGGGATAATGTTATCAGCTACAATTCCAAGTCTTAAGTTTCGACTTTCATTACCAAAATTAGGCCACATGTGATCAACTAGCTTCCAAGACGGTGAATCGGCGAGATGACTTAACTTGTCAACTGCAACCTTTCGTTCATTTGCATGACACATCAAATTTTTAGCTGTGTCAATGCTTTGAAACATCCTCTTGAACCGTGGAATGGGTGGAAAATATCACATGACTTTATGAGGGACATTTACACATTTAGTTTCACCATCAGTTTCCTTCCACCTCGATGCTCCGCATTTAGGATAATTTTCTTGCGCTGCATATTATTTTCGATAAAGAATGCAGTTGTTGCAACAACAATGTATCTTCTCATAATCCATGCCCAATGATGTCAAAGTCTTTTTCAAGTTGTACATAGAATCTGGCAAAACATTATCGCTCGGTAGCATTTCCCTCAACAACTTTAATAATTCTGAAAAACTTGTGGCCGAAAGACCGTATTTCGATTTCAAATTGTACAACTTTACCAAACTATCTAGTTTGGTAAAGTTCGTACAACCTGGATACAAAGGAGTTTTAGCATCCTCCAACAACCTCTTAAATTCACAGAGATTATCCAGGAACTTGTCACAAGCATCATTCACTATGTCAATATTATTACCCACCATATCTTCATCATCCGTATTTATGTGGGTAAAATGACTTTCAATGTTATTGCTTTACTAATTTCACTAACTCTATAACAATCTCCATGATATCCTTCAAACTCTTCTCCATGTAAAATTCACTTACGATAATTCGTATCAAACCCCTTAAGTATATATGTCCTCTTACTTTTTCAATACTGCTAAAAAATAAATTCTCACATTCCATACAAGAACATCAAATTTTACCATATTTATTTGCATTTCTCTCACTAAATTGTAAGAACATTTCAAAACCCTTTCGAAATGATCGGTTCTCATATCTATCGTTATCCATGATTTGTCCATTTTATCTATTTAAAGAACAAGTAATTAAGACTAATATAAAAAACAATGATTTAAAATATAGCAATGGATTATATATTACTAATAGTTTAACCAACATTTAATAATTAACAAATCAATAATAGAAAATAAATAGAGAACAATAAATAAATAAATAATAAATACAAAGACAACGATAATTACACAACTAATTAATATTAATATTTTACTATATTCTAAAATTAACTACAACAATATAAATATACAGTAAATAACAATACTATATGAGATTATAACATATAAAATATTTAAAAAAACTAACAAATTTAATAAAAGCACAACATATATATATATATATATCATTGCGGAATTTAAATATATAATAACCTAATAATTATAAAAAAATTATTTCATGAAAATAAAAATTATATAACTAATTTAATTTAAATGATAATGCAATAACATAAATATTTAATGTAGTTAATTGCATAAAATTACTTACCTTGATAGTGAGCTTTTTTACAACAATAAACTTCAAGCTCAACAAATTGATGACTTAAATGCTGAATAAATGCTATTTGAATATTTTTGATCACCATTAAAAGAATTTGAAAGAAAATTATGGAAGAAATGAAGAAAAATTTTCTTAATTACAAGTGAGTTTGATTGAGAAAGAAAATGAAAATATATAAACTCAAAAAATTACAACGGCTATTTTTGCAAAGTTTAAATCCGCATTTTAGACGCTCAATGTAAGAGCCACATGTGGACATATATACACAAAACGACGTTGGTTAACAAGAAAAACCGACGTGTAAAATCGAAAACTATAGACGACGGTTCCTTGCTAGAACCATTGTGTATACTTTAAGTAAAAACGACGGTTCTTTTAGGAACCGTGGTCTATACTCTACAACAGACACGTGGCAGCAACATAGATGTCACGTGTCTTATGCCTTTATATACGACGGTTTCTAAAGGAACCGTCGTTGATTTTTTTTTTATATAACGGACCGTCGTCTTTGTTACCTTCTAAAGTTAATAACCGTCATTTTAGTGTTTCAATGTCGGCTTTCTTTGATAACCATGTTTATATAAAAATAAAAAATATCGTCTATAGCCTATTTTTATAGTAGTGATTTTACGCTTATATGATCTAGTTGTCAAAACTTTTAAATAAAAGCCTATCGAGACAAGTGTTAAATAAAGCAAAATTCAATTTAGAAATTAATTAATACTTTTTAATTTTTTTAACCATGTTTACAATTACCTTTTCAATTATGTTGCATGCATCAAATTATTTACCAAATAATATAGAAAAATAAGATATGAATTTTTTATTTTTTATTTTGGCGTAATTATCCGATAAACTTAACAATTGAAACCCATGTGCTGAGTGAAGTCTACGCTATTTTTGTCCCTCTCTTTATCTTTACCCCTTTCTTATTCCCTCCTTTTTCAGTGAGAATAAACAACTCTAAAACTCTAATTCATAACTCCAGCCTTAAACGATATGGTTATNAATTTTTAGCTTGGATTGTAATACATTGTTTTAATTTAGATTTTGAATTGTAATATTTTTAATTTGAATTTAGTATTGTAGTATTAAAATTAGTTTAAATTTTGAACTACAAAATTAAATTTTAGTCTTGCAGTTATTTTGGACTATAAAATTAAATGTCGCAGTCTAAACCGTTAAACCAAACTGGACCAAACCGTTTATGAATGGTTTGGTTTGGTTTGGTTTAAATGGTCTTAATGGTTTAGTTTGGTTTGTTGTTAAGCTAAACTGCCATCTATAATTTGGACTGAATTTTTATAAAAAATCATACCAAATCAGACCGCGCCCACCTCTAATATTATATACATGCATAGTTTTGTGTATACTGTATAGTAAATCATATTGTGTAGCTATTAGTTTCAGTCTTGAAGGACTGGGGTATCTCTGCAGACAACATTTTCAGAGGGCTCTGTTGCTATAGACACAGAAATACCAGGCAACTAGTTGCATGCATGCGTGCGTGCAACTACCATCATGAACATTATGACATCCATACATACATGCATGCATGGATACATGGATATTAGTCATTGGACAAAAATTAAAAAAGTAATGAATCTCTCTCTACTAATCTAAATTTTAAAAATAAATGATAATTAAATTTAGCATAAGAGCTAAAAAAATTTGAATTTGAATTTGAATTTTATCTAAAAATATATATATAAAAATTCAAAATGAGCTATAAAAAAAATTCTATATTTGAAAAAAAAAATGTTTAATAAAAAAATATAAAAAATTAATAATTCATTATCTATTAGCTTTAATTTGTTGAAAAAAATAATAATTCCACTACTTTATTTATCCAAAACTTGCTATATATTATGGTCGATTATTTGAAATACTCTTATTTGTTGCACAAACATAGCTTATCAGTTTTGTTGCATTTTTTTATCATTTAATATGCAAAAAATTTATTATTAACTTATATTGAAAAGCATTAATTTTTAATTATATACATGCAAATGTATGTAAGTAAGTATGTGTATGTAAGTAAATTTCACCCAGTATGTGTAAGTAAGTATGCATGTCTATTTACCAAAAAAAAAAAAGTAAGTATGCATGTCTAATTACCAAAAAAAAAAGTATGCATGAAAAAATTACCTTTCTCTTCCATAAAAGTACAAAAATGCATGGGAATTGAATGGTACTCAGTAGTACTCTAGTACTTCATTACTCTTTCCCTTGGTTGAATTCTCATTTACTGTTACAAAGTCACTACCACAGCATTAATTCTGGATCTGATCAAACCGTTCAAAATTTGGTGAAAAGTCATGATGAATAATAATATGTATTGTCTAATCATCACAAATTATGAGATGAATATGTCAATCTTTTGCCAAAGAAAAAAAAAGGAAAAAAAATGAATATGTCAATCAATCTTAATCATTTTGAAAAAAATAGAACTCTAGGTGAGGCATCCGCCGGTTACACTGCGAGTAGCTCTGGATTTATCATTTCTGGACATAGAGCAGCTGTTGTTCAAATAGTATTAGGCTCGTGAAATGCTACTTCTAGTTTATAATTTTTCAAAGCAATTTCTAGATGTGTTTGAATAGTTTCGTGCAATAATTTTGGAATTTTTGGAATTAAATATAATTTTTATGGTTTCGAAGAAGTTGTTGGCAACTAAAAAAACTATATAAGCAAAAATTATTCCAACCATAATACCTTTTTTTACAAAATTAACTAGTTAAAACAACACCTTTTAAGAAAATTAACTGACCTTTAACTTTAATTAAACAGTTCAGAAATCTGAAGTGATTTTGTAAAACCAATCTTAGATATACCAGAAACCCGAATTGAGAAATTGAAAATTCCATCTTTTTTATGGCTTTCCACTTAATCAATTAGGTAAAGCTTGTAGAAGTATTTTTTCCAGTTAATTCCAACTTTTGAAGTTTAGATCAAAATAAATTTAGTATTTTAAATTTTTGACAATATATTAGTAGTTTTTATTGATATTTACAATTACTATTATACATTTATACAATTATTATTAAAAAATAATATACTTCAAATTAAATAATTAATAATAATTATATATGTCAATAAAAATTATAAATGTATATTATGAAAAATTTTATAAAATTTAATTTAATATAGATTAAATTTTAAAAAAACTGCACTAAAAATTAACCTAATATATAACTTTTTCCGGTTTTCAGTGTTTCCAAATTATAGAGCTCTCAGCAGCTTTGAAAGTGTATGAAATCTCGGAGTTGGCCTTCAGCTACTGAAACTTGCGAGATAAAAGAAGGTTTCATTTAACAAAAACAAGAGAACTGGAAGTCATTTTCAGTGCATGGTGGACCACATCTGGCTAATAACTAAATAAACAATTATGCTCAAGTTTCTAATTTACTGGACATTGGAGAGGATTTGATTCAGAATTTATATGAGCAATTTATTTATAGATTTCAAAATATCTATATTGTTAAAGAATAATTTTAATGCAAATAATTTTGTAATTAGCTATAAAAATTAATTGGTACTTGAAGTGTGGTATTCTTAATTGAGCATATAAACCTTATTGCATATGATTAGAGGTGTCAAGGGTGGTGCCGTGATGTTATTGCCTAATTAAACGTTAATGTATTTGTGTCTATTTCATGTTCGTATTAGCTTATTTATTTATTGTGTCATATTCATGTCAATTTATTTATTTTTTGTATTTGTGTTGGCTTATTTGTATTCAACAAACATATTTTTATTTATTTATTAAAATTAATATATTATAAAAATATATAACAAATAACTTAAACATATATTAAAATTAATTTATTTTGTAATTTATCAGGGAAATAAGATTTACAAAAAAAATCACAATTGATTATATAATTTTAAAAGAAGAAACAAAATAAAAATACGATAGTAAACCATTAAAAATTTAAATTTTAAATAAATATTAATTAAATAAAGATGACATTGATTCCCAAAATAATAAATGATATAATTTAAGTATTTATTAAGAAGTTATTATAGGCATGCTTTAGACTCGTGCTGTGTCTGGACTATTATGGGTCTGTACCATGTTTAGTTTATGAACTTCTTAAGCATAATCATTTTGTTTTTGTTTGACACAGTATAGTTTGTGACGTGTTATGCTTGTCCAATTTATTTTACACTTTTATACATGGCATACATAAATAAAGTTTTTAGCCATGAATATATATACACATACAAAGTTATTTTTTCATCCCAAACATAAAATTTAAAACTATTCATGAAATATTACTAATAGCTATTATTAATAATAAATGCATCATTGATAATAACTATTAGTGATACTTTCAACACTTATTTCATATGAAATTTCCGAATGGAAAAAAATTATATATATATAGTTAATTTCAAGTAAAACATAATCAGCTTTTAAATCTTTAACATTTGATTTTATTGTTTCAAAATAATGATAAAATCTAGCTTTAATATAAAAAATTAAAAGTTAAGATGTAATATTTGATTGTAAAAATAATCAATGTCTTTAGTTAACCTCATTTTATATATATACATAGAGAGATATTTTGTTCACCTTCTTCCTTCTTGTAATTTTGTTCCCTTGTGTGTCGTACATATGCTTTACTGGGGTTCACAACTGTACAAATACAGGTGCCTCCATCCTAGAATATGAATGAGGCACATAGCATTTTGTTATTCCTCTGGTGGGGGTAAGTGAAGTATGCATTTATGTTTTTGCAGGTTTTTCCGTCCTTTAACATCATGAAGACGTGGGTCTTCAAGAAAGTTTCTATAAAACCTATACAGTAGACTGATCAAAACTGAGATCATTTGGAACAGTTTCCTTCAATACCCTTGACCTCATTGCTCAATGTTTGTGCCCAATTTTCCATTGCCTAATGTTTCAAAACTAGTCAACTTTCAATTTAAAAAATATATATATATATCTCTCTTTTTCTAGTTTTTTGGTGTATCATATATATATTTATATATATCTTTTATGGTATAGACTGTCTTTAATCTATTTATCAATGACAATTGCGTTTTAAGATGTATATTCAATTCCTTCGTTTGAAACAAATTAATATTTACTCGAACAATATCAGTCTTCAGCAAATTATTTGGGAAACTCCCATAGTCAGAACTCAATAGTCTATTAATAATTTCCAAAATTTTCACATGTTTACTTTCGCACTATATTTTTCTTTTTTATTTCTATTTCAATTTTGTTATTTTGGGCTTTTTAGAAAGAGTGCAAGTAAAATACTTCACGTGATTGGAGTAGGTACATATATGTGAAGCAGCAACACAAACTTCGTATGTGATCAAGGCAGTCTCTCCAATCTAGGAAGGTTAATTAACATCTGAAATATTCTAACCCAAATAACAAAAATAAAAATAAAAACCAACATTTCCAAAATATAGAAAAAAAAAGAAAAAAAAAAAGCCCAGTTCAAAAATATCCTTAATAAAAACAATTTATAGGTCACACTCACATGCTATGGGTAAAAGGGTAGTCCAATCTATTGTTGTGCCTTGAGACAGAGTTAACTGACTTCCGTTTTATTAAAAAAAAAAAATAAAGGGGTAACTGACTGTCATGTGGCCATCCAGCGTGTATATAGGCGAAATAATATTAAAAGCCAAATTATTTGATGCTTTATTGTATTATGCATCAAACAATCAGAATATTTCACTTGCGCCTTTTAAAGTTTTGAGTTATTTCAAATTATCTCTCGCATATTTATATCACTATATTAAAAATGTCGATTTACGATGCTATATGCAAACAAAAAATTATGACAAAAAATTAATTTTCGAACCAAAATTATTACGTCTCTTTTATTGTAATAAAATAACAATACAACTACGTTTTAAAATTATTTCATCAGTAGTGCTAAATACATTCAGCGACTGTCACAAAAAATCTAAATGCTAAATTCTTTCAGCAATACATATTATGCATATATCATACAAAGTTTGTCCGTCACAAACAATTTGCGACATAAAAAAATAAAGTGTCGCTAAAGAATGAGGCACCAAACATCATTAGCAACACCAATCAAACTTTATCGCTAATTTAGGCATCATTAGCGACTCATTTTCTTAATTTTTTCTCGATCATTTTTTCTCTACGAAAACATCATATCAAACTGAAAATGGCAACATGATTCAGTACGTTATATTGCAAGAAAATTTACAGATATATATAGAAAGTATAGTTATATTTATATTGTTGCTCAAAAAGCTAGAAGTTTGTACTGCTTCTTAATTTTTTATTCATGCAAGTACATGTTTTTTGTTTACTTTCATATATATGCAATACTAAGAATATTACAATAATTAATATGATTGCGGAATTGATAAGTCATAGATATATTTGGATAGACGATTAGATCAATTTGCCAAAGGTATGAAGGAATTTTTAGAGTTTACGGTGAAAAATGTAAATGATTATAACGTTGCCCGTTGTCATTGCATGAAATGTGAAAATAATGCATTTTTTTTAAGGACATAAAATGTCAAATATAATGGAACAGATTTGATAGCAATTACCATTAATGGATTTAGCATGGTGAATCATATGAATCTAGTATTGAGACGTCTGCACAATTTGATAATCTAAACGTAGAGTTTAATGAAGATGACAGTAGTAGTGAGGAAGATGTGGCGTTTAACAACATTGAAATGATTCGTGATGCCTTTGATGATATTGACAGTGATATTTCAAAAAATTCTTATCAATTTGCATGTCTGTTAAAGGATGCAGAAAAACTTTTGTACCCAGGATGCACCAATTTTACCAAGTTATTGAATATTGTCAAATTGTATAACTTAAAGAGAAGTAATGGACATTCTGACAAAAGCTTCGATGCACTGTTGAAGTAGTTATTTGAGATGCTACCACATGATAATCTTTTGTCAATATCTATTTATCATGTTAAAAAGACTATAAATGCATTGGAAATGAAGTGCGAGAAGATACACGCATGCTCCAAAAATTATTTTTTGTTTAGAAAGTAATATGCAGATATGTCCTAAATGTGGATCATCTAGATGGAAAATTAGATAAGATAACACTGTTACCAAAACATCATCTAAGATGTTATGGTTCTTTCCACCTATTCCACGTTTTAAAAGGATGCTCTATAGTGTTTCAACTGCTAAAAATTTGACATGACATGCAAATGAGAGAAAAGTTATAAGAGAAAAACTGCAACACCCATCGGAATCTCCAACTTGGAAATTGATTGACCATTTTTTTGCCAGACTTTGCAGCAGAGATAGAAATCTAAGACTTGGAATTGCAGCAGATGGAATGAACCTACACAATTTATAGAGTAGTTTGTACAGTGTTTGACATGTAATTACAGTTGTGTCTAATCTTCCTCCTTGATTGTGTATGAAATGAAAATTTATGATGTTAACTCTTCTAATTTATGGATCTAAACAACCCAACAACTGTATTGATGTATATTTGGAGCCATTAATTGAAGACTTGAATAAGTTTTGGGACGAGGGCATTACAACTTTTGATGCTTATGGTAGAGAAGAGTTCAGTTGAAGGGCAGTGTTGTTATGGACGATAAGTTATTTTCTTGCATATGACAACTTGGCCGATCATGCAACAAAGCGATATCATTCATGTCCAATTTGCAGTGAAAATACTTTTCTCATCGCCTGCACAATGGTAGAAATAATGAATTTTGTTGGGCATAGAAGATTACTTCTTCTAAATCATCCCTACAAGAAGCAAAAAAAAGGCTTTCAATGGGTTTCAAGAATTTTGAGAGCCTTTGATACCATTAATCAGCGAGGAAATATTATCTAAGCTTCTACCTATACTTTCAACGACACAAACAGAGGTAAAAATATTTGTGGGGATGATATTGAACACTGTCAGAAAAAGAAGTCAATATTTTTTGAATTAGAATATTGAAAATATTTACATGTACGACATAACTTTAATATCATGTATATTGAAAAAATATATATATGAAAGTATATTTGGTACCTTGCTTAATATTTCAGATAAGACGAATGATAGAATAAATGCTCAGTTGGAATTAGTAGAGATAGGACCGCAGCTTGAATTGGCCCCATCGGTATATTGAACATGAACTTTTTTATCGCCTGCATGGTATACATTATCAAAACAAAAGAAAAACTATTTTTTCGCTGTTTGGCAGAGTTAAGAGTTCCAAATGGTTATTCTTCAAATTTTAAGAAAACTATGAAAATGGATAACTTGAAGCTAGTAGGGATGAAGTCACATAATAATCACACATTGATGCAGCAACTATTGCCTCTTGCAATACGCACGGTGCTTCTTAAAAATTTATGAGTTGCAATTGCAAGATTTTGTTATTTCTTTAATTCAATATGTAAAAGAATTGTCGATGTTGCTGCACTAGATGCCATACATAGTGATTTTTTAAAAACATTGTGCTTGATGGAGAAGTTTTTTCCGCCATCTTTTTTTGACGTAATGGTCCACTTAACTGTGCACTAAGTACAAGAATTTAGATTGTCTTGACCATTAAATTTTAGATGGATGTACCCATTTGAGAGGTATATAAAAATTATGAAGAGTTATATTAGCAACAAAAATTTCTCAAAAGGTTACATCGCTGAGAGTTATATTACTAAAAAAGCAATGGAATTTTGTAGTGAGTACCAAAGAGGGCTAGATGCAATTGGAAACTCTCTTGACATATATCAAAAGTTAATGACAAGAATGATGTCGGTGTCCTTATTAAAAGTGGAAAGATGCAATCAATTGATCAAAAGCTTTGGGAGCAGGTCCATATCTATGTACTTTCAAATGTGCCAGAGGTGGAGCCATACAGGAGGTGTTTTATTCTTAATGCACTTTTAATGCACTTACTTATATGTTTATGTGTGGCAGTTTTCATTTGAAAGCATTAAAAGTAGACAACAAAATAGAGAAAATAGGACAAAATAGATTTAAGATGAACACAACTGCACATTTTATGTATTGGTTGCA
Organism: Ochetophila trinervis; assembly: GCA_003254975.1. Taxonomy (NCBI): domain Eukaryota; kingdom Viridiplantae; phylum Streptophyta; class Magnoliopsida; order Rosales; family Rhamnaceae; genus Ochetophila; species Ochetophila trinervis. The sequence continues at coordinate 34,348 of QANX01001250.1, forward strand.
TGATAAGTTGTGCAATCATATTTGAAATGTTAAAACTTGCTAAGTTCTTTACTCCTATGAATTTGCTAATTACATTCAATTGATGTCATTTGATTGACACCGAGCAATGTCAACTAAATTGAACTGTGAATAAAACTTTGAGGTGGATTGCATAGGGTCCTCAATGGATAGTAACTAAGCATGAATGATATGTCATTAAAGGGGTTTGATTCAATATAGTGGAAATGAACAATAAAAGTGTTACACAAAATAGTAGAGTAAATATTGTTGCTCAAGGTCTGCATTATGCTACTGCAAAGGATAACAATCTTATTTTACCAGATATGACTTACTACAGGAAAGTAAAAGAAATTTGGAATGTCCATTACAATCGTTTTGGTGTTACTATTTTCATGTGTGATTGTGTTGACAACAGTATTAATGTGAAAACTGATGGATTGGATTTTACATGTGTCAACTTCAACAAGATTTGATAGAAATCAGATCCATTTATTATTGTCTCACAAGCGCAGCAAGTGTTTTATGTTGAAGATCAACTTGATCCATGTTGGTGCATAGTATTAGCTCCACCACAACACGATGTATTTGTTGATGTTGAAGAAGACAAAGACATTACGATAGATCATAACATATTTGCCAATCATCTTCTCTATGTAGATGACATTGATATTAATTGTGACGAAGACCCTGAAGAAGTTTATGTTTGTAATGATTGTAAAATGATATGAATATGATACATATATATTTTTATTGATAATTGTATAAAATATAGAGTATGATTTTTTATTCAACTTCAATGGTATTCTTTATCATCACTCTTTATTTTTCATTTCCAAATATATAGCGTATACAACTAAAAGAAAAAATATGAAATATCTTTAATTTTAGAAAATAAATTAAACTTAAAAGTAAATGCAATTTCAAAATGAATTTAATTTAAAAATAAACTAAATTTAATATTTAATTTAAGTTAACAGTAACAAACGAAAATTGCCATTAAAAGGCCATAAATCTAGAACACTGAAAACCAACCTAAAAAGCCATAATAAATAAATTGAATTTCAAAATGAATTATATGTAATTCATTGAATCTACGAATAAACTTAGTGAATCTGCGCTAAATCTGCAACGCTTTGCATCACTAAATACTTTTTAGTAATGTTGTACGTCGCAGATTAGCAAAATTTACGGCGAAAATAATTCCCACCAACCTTTATTTATTTTTCATCTTCTTCCCTCCCAAATCCCCCTCCCAAAACGTACATTTATTTCCCTCATTTCTAAAAGTTTTTATTTTCTCTCCCTCTCAATCTATACCACTCCACACGGCCGCCAAAACACCCCCTCTCCTCCTTAGGAAGTGGAGGAGGTTTAAGCATTGGTTGTATGAGAAGTATATGAGCCCGTACTTGGCAACACCCGAGGCCTTCAAATACCTACCTACTCATAAGTATACATTCATGATGTAAGAACAGTGGGATACATTTATCAACCAAAAGTTTGATGAAGATTTCAAAGTAAAACATAAGCTAGTTTTGCATGTTTTCATTGTGCAACTGTCATGCTATATATAACTAAGCATGAAGTATATGATAGAAAATTGTAAAACTCAAGTACGGATTGATCTACCAAAAGACAAGGGAGCAAATATCTCCATTGACTTGGCAGTAAGGGATATACGCGGTTAGAGGTGGACTTCATACATACTATTTATTAATTTGTAGTTTTTTTAAGCAAAAATTAGTTACCTATTTATATGTCTAAATTTGCAGCACACTGAAAGAGGCACCGCGAAACCTATAAAGCGAGAAGAGCTTTGGATACGTGCAAGAACAAAGAAAGATGATCGAATATACAACCTAGAAGTTGAGTTCATTGTTGAAAACATTCTAAGTTTTAAACCCAAATTAATGGTCATATATTATATTTTACATGTATTGTCTATAATTAATTCCAAAATTAAATTTGTAGAATGCTCTGAAAAAGAATGCCACTGAATGATGTACGTACACAAGCCTTTGGGTCTGATGAATATCTCGGTTGGCTTCAAGGAAAGGGAAAATGATTAATAGTAAAAAATTATCTCAAAGCACCATGGTGAAGTACATAAAATAATAAGAAAGAAGCCGATGTAGATGACAGGATGCGGTCACAAAATGCGATGATAAAAAAATTAGAGCGTGTCTTAAGTAGTTTATTTGATATTGTCCAAAAAAAAAAAAGAGTACTGGACAACATCGGTGATCTCACAACCAAATGCGATATTGACCTACCACCGCAGACACTTCACATGCTTTGCATGGAGAGGCAAGTTCTCGCAATATTTGGGTCGATGATGTTACCCATTAGGACTCCGCATGTTTCCCCTATATTAGTTGTACCACTTAGTGATCCTACACCTGTACATCAAGAGGTACGTGTACTATTATTAAATCGTTATGATGTAATCAAAGTATTATAGTTACAATGTATTTATGGTTTCTAACATGCATTTGAAATTCAGTTGATTCTATGTGAACTTGCAGAAGGGACAAAAGATAATATCGTAAAAACTGGCACTTTGACAGTGGATAGTGCAGTGTGTCATGGTGTAGAATTGTGAATGAAAAAATGTTAAAGTGTCTATAGATGCAGTGATTGATTTGTCTGTGTTGTTACATATACCATCATTCGACATAGTCTATGTATGTGAGGTAGAAGGGTCATTCATGGCGTGGCCTCAAAGACTTGTTATTCTGCCATTCGATGAAGTGTATAACAATTCATAAAATTAAAAAGTCTTTACATTATTATTTATAAATTTTTGTGATACTAACATGTAATTTTTTTTTTTTGTGAATAACATGTATTTTATTTTGCTTGTAGGAATATGAGAAAAATGCTCGAAGGGAAAACATGTGGTTACAACCAGTTCAAATAGCTATATAGGTGCTAAAGACCTTCACCAGTTGGCCGAGTCGACATAGGCTGATGTTGATGTTGACGATGCTGGCTCAATAGAACTTAGCCTTGCAGTACTAGAGTTATTGAGGTGCATCGACCATTATGACATTTATGAGATGTGGTAGGCCTCCTTATCACCACCGACTATGGGCTATGAAATATGGATATCCATTACGAATAAAGATATCCAAGATTTTTGTTACATGCAAAAGTTGCAACAATCTTGCATTTCGTTTTACATAAGGTACTTAACTCTAACTTCATTGAATTCATTACTCATAGTTTTATTACTATAGTTTTGTTAAATAGAATTAATCTTGCTACTTATAAATAATAATTTACTTCGTAGGCATTTATATTTCTGACTGATGGGAAAACAAGTAGGAAATTATTGTTTTATACTCACTGATGATATTGCCAATGTAGAAAAGAAAAATTCTGATGAGCGAAAGTTGAAAATCTTGATGCGATGAAAAGATGTATCAAGGGGTCAACTATGGTATTTTCCGTATTGGTTAAGGTATATAAGATTTTCTAATAATAATAATATTATTTGAGTTTTACAAAAATTATGTAAACGTAAACTTAATTTCATTTTGTTTACATATATTTGTAGTTCTCATTGGATGTTGGTTGTTATTGACCCATATTTAGCAGTCATATGATTTCATGATTTGCTTTCGGAGAACAATCTTGCTCGTATGGCTGACTTCAAGAGCTTGTTGAATATGTAAGTCTAAATAATTAACTATACATTATTATTAATTAAGTTTAATAATTAATATTTAAGATTGATATTATTTGAGTATATATATATTGTTTGCCTAATGTACATATAGCACATACTTGTATTGGAACTGTACAACTGATAACAATTAAAAAGTTAAGTATGAAAAGCTTAGGTGACCAAAAATAAAGGTACATATATAGTACATATTGATATACATAAATATATTTTCATATATGTAAATATTATTTAAAGTATGGTTAAATGACTACTTAGCTATTTAATATAATAATTTAACATTTTTTATAAATTTTGTATAGACGGTAAAGCAACCAAGAACTACTGAGTGCATATATTTTGTAATGATGATCATACGGGACATCATAGTCAATAATATTATTCGAGATAACTTAGCGGATATTGTAATAATTACTAATATTTTTTTCATAACAATTACCTTTTACATTTAATAAGAATTGGTAATTATTAGATGATATTTAATTGAATTACTTATTTAGTCTGTCTGTGCAGTTTCATGATGTAATTTAGACCCAACATTACGTAGATCACTTTAGAGCATAATGAACAGCTATTTTGCTCCCCTTTATAACTCCAAAGTAAGATAGCATATTTCAATTTATAAATACATTTGGAAGAGAAAAAATAATACCGCATGTAATGATTGTATTTATGAAAAAATATTATTGTATATGATATTGTTATAAGCATTATTTTTATATATTTGCATTTGGGATTCTCATTTGCATTATTTTAATTAGTAATTGATTTTCATTTACTAAATTAATATCATTTGTAATAAATTATTTATTATTCATTTATCCCCTACTAAATTATAAAAGTAAATGAAATTTTTTTAATTAATAATATTTATAATCTTTAAATAATTTTAGAAAATATATTAATTAAATCAAATAAAATTTTAAGATAAAATCAATTTATTGAGACACTAAATTATAATAGTAAATTAATTTTAATTTATTAATTTGAATTATTGGAATATAAAATTAATTAATTTAAATATTTAATTAATTAAATTAAAAAAATAATTTTATCACTAAATTAAATTTGAATTATTTAGCGATGTCTTTTAATGGACTTGCAGCGCCGAATTTTGCTCCTCTTTTAATAAAAGACAAATTTCATCCCTAAAATGGCCCCCTAATTAGTGATGACTTTCGTCGCTAAATGTGCATCAATTAGGGATGCAGTTCATTGCTAAATAGAAATTTTTAGCTATGATTTTCGTCGCAAAAAACTTTTTTTAAATATATTATTTTTTCATTCAATTCGCGATGAATGGCTTCGCGAAATATCATTTATTAGAGACACAGTGCGTCACGAATTAGGGCTATGTAGCGACGAATTTTAAATATATTATTTTTTAAATATTAATTAATTACCGATAGAGTTCGTTGCGAATTAATGAATATGTAGCGACGAACGGCATGGCCAAAAAAGGGACAATTCGCAATAATTTTCTTGCATTGCTGTTATAGTAAAATTCAAGATATGTTTTTTCTGCCGCGAAATTTTATCACGTTTAGCGACAGTGAATTCTGCAATATATGAATATGCGTCGGTATTTACAATTCTGTGACGCCGTTTTTGCAACGGCATAGTAAAATTTTTGTGTTGTTTTTTTGCAATAATTAATTTGATGACTTCAAAGTTTTTTTTTCTATATTTTTCATTAATTTTAATTTAAACTATGAAATAATTTTTTAATTTTGAAAAAAATATAATTTTTTAATGAAATAAGTTTTTTTTATGTAGTTATATTTTTGACAAATTATAATACATTTTAGTATATTTAGTTAAATGTATTTGATAAGTTATCACTTAGTTTAAAAAAAAATTATTTGATTAAAATTAAAAACAATTATCAAATAGTTTAAATAAAATTAATTAAAAATATAGATTACGATAATTTGAATTCTCCAAATTAATTTTATAATATCATAAAAAAAATTACAAAATAGAAAGAAGAATAAAACATTTAACGATAATTTAATTTCATATATTAAAGATATAAAAGTATTTTAAACTGCCATAAATGTGTAGATGCTTGATATAATTGAAAATATGAGGGATGCTTTTCTAGTAATCCTAAACGTACTTCAAAGGGTATAAATGAAATATTCCTTTAAACAATTTGTTTATCATCAAACTAGCTGCAAGCTTTAATAAACTAACTTGTAATTAAATAAATATGAAAAAACAAATTTTAAACTTTAAAAGTACAGTTATAAAATAAAATTTATTTTGATAAATATTTTTCTTTTTGTTACTACAATTAAATATAGTAGTAGTTGTTTATGATTTATATTATTTGACCTCTCAAATAAAAAAAAAAAAAAAAAAAAAAAAAAAAAAAAAAAAAAAAAAAAAAAAAAACATTGCCAAACAGGGGTAAACTTCAAATTTTTGTCTTCTCAAATCCAATATTTTAATGCATTCAAGGGTTTGATTGAATAGATAAATCATTGAAAGTACAAACTATTGAAGTACACCTTTAGATCCAAAGTTCACGAACCTTAATTTTAGTAAAATTCCTTCACTCTTATTGTAATGACTGTAATATCATAAAACAATTCCAATTTTTACTAATAATTTTTTTCTTCTTTCTTGGGAGCTCAAACTTTGGTTTCCTTTCCATGTGGTTCCAAAGGGAACAGCTCCAACAGAATTTTATGAAACAGTCCTATGATTTAAATGGTGGGCCAATTTTTTTTCTATTTACTTTTATCGCTTGTCAACATTTAAATGGAAAAAAAATTATATTTAGAAAAAAANAAAAAAAAAAAAAAAACGTAGTAGAAATAGATAGTCTTATTTTTTTTTTCCCCATATATCATATCCTTTGGTGACCTCTTGCTTTTCATGCATTTCTGGCTAACAAAAATTGATTAGCCTGCAACCAACCAACAAACCAGCCATGTCATGGTATGTATCTCACATTACATGCTCATTCCAAAGGCATGTATAGTCTCAATTGTTTTTTGGTGAATCATATAACCAACTCTAAAACATGAACTTGGGGTGTTTTGAGGCAAATCCATGCCTTGTCTACAAGAAAACCTCACCACACACACACACACACACACACACACAAATACCAAAACATACACACAATATATATGCATATGGTTCCCACACCCACTCCTTTCAAACAGCTTTGTTTCTTGGTTTTGTAATTCAACAACATTTTGATCTATAGTTTCACATCATGTGACAAAACACCCCTAACTGCTTTAACCTCTATTTCTGGTCCTTTTGGCCCTATTATACTATTTTACCATAATTTGTATATTTTTTTTCATATTGTTTGGGGGGATTATATCAAAATTGTCAACTCCTTTAATATTATATTTTAAGCAAAATATGTATATATTGAATTATTATATAAATTGAAAGTGAATTATTAGGGGAAAACTAATTTACTTAAACTCTAATTTATTTTACAAAATTTGTTGGAAAATTACTTGATATTTTTTAGAGATATTTATGGACTCGACCAAGATCCATCCGGATACAACTCTCTATGAAAGAATAGTACTTATTTATTTATTTATTTATTTTTAATTATTTCTGGATACAGAATGTGAAGTAATGTAAGGCTATTTATATGCTCCCACCTAGGGGTGGGCAAGAACCGAATCGGACAGACAAAATTGAACCAAATTGGTTCGGTTCGGTTTGGTTTTCCGTACTAATATAGTTCGGTTCGATTTTTTAATATATACATTAAAGGTGGTCGGTTTGGGTGGCGGGTGGGTGGATTTTTACCCAACCAGAATCGAATTAAACAGAAGGTTTTTTTTTTCCTACCCAACTATTACTCCCAATTTCCCAAACTCTAAATCTAATTTCCTAAAAACTAAACTCAGCAAGCACAACAGCCCACAATGCTGTCCCTTCCTTCGCGACCCTTCCAACAAGCATAGCCCATTGCTAGCAAACGCTCACGGCCCTTCCCTTCCCTCGTCGCAGGCTGGCCGCACAGCAACCTGCGGCGCAGTCTCCACTCACAGCATACCCTACCCGAGTACCCACAACCCTCCCCCTCCCTCGTTGCTGGCTCGCTTTGCCTTGCTCATGCCAAACAACAAAACACGCTGAGAAGCAACCCACGCAGTCGCCATTCGCCAGTCAACCTCGTTGCCTCCCTTTAGTTCGACAACCCTCAAGCAAGTCGACCCAAAGGTAGACGTAGCTCCTTGCCGCCAGCACCATCGGCCCCACGCCACTCGCTAGCCCGATCTCATTCCCTCAAGCAAGCCTCTCATCAGTCCCAACGCCCAACCTGACCGACCAGCCCGAAACTGACCGACCATGGTCGGTTCGGTTCGGTTAGTAATCCAACACAAACTGAACAGGTCAGTTCGGTTTAAAAAACTGCCAAAACTGAACCGACTCGTGCCCACCCCTACTCCCACCCACCCACCTAAAAAAAAAGAATTACTTGCTCATTTCAATTGTACAAGCATCAGGTACAATTTTGAGAAGTAAGTAGTTGTAGCTAGCCCTTCCTTTTTAGAATTTTCGATTTCATATGTGGATGATAATTTTTAATTAATTTCACAAAAAAAAAATATCAAAAAGGCACTTATAGTAGAAAATATTTCCAATATATATACTTTTTTTCTGCTTTTAAATTGCGGGTGCCTTGTTAAAAAATAAAATGGTCATTTTGAGATAATTCAATTAAGATACAAGTTAATTTAAGATGTTTTATAGGACTAGTGGGCAAACATTTTTGGCTTGTTTAGTTCAAGAACCAATTTAATGTGTAATTCATAGATGGTTTCTGTTTAGTGCAATTAATTAAGTATTAATGTTGTCAATGAGTTTACAATATTATATAGAAGGCAGTGGAATCATGTACTAATTTGACCTTGTTTTTGGTAAATTTATTAAGCACAAAAAGCTCCAAAAAAGGGAATACACATGACAGCATTCCGAAAGATCGGCGACATAAATGTCACTTAACTCTTTAGGAAGGCTTCCAAGATTGAAAGAAGAAAACAAAACATTTATGTCACCCCATAAAGCCATCTTTGCCAAAAAATCAGCAAATTTATTAGAGGTTATTGCATTCCAGCAAAGCTTCCAGTCTTTATCTAAAAGAGTTTGCGAGCTAACAGTCCCTAGTAAACCAGCCTGTAGGTTCCTTAGAGGAATTAATTTCATTCACCACCCTTAGAGCATCTAAAGAGAAGCAAAAGATAATCACAAGCATTGCAAATGGCCCATTCTATAACTTTCACCTCAGCTTCAATTGCTGAAGAAAGGCAAAGTAACTTGGTCCTAGCCACCACAAGAAGGCCATCCTCAACATGAACACCGAAAGCAAGCGCTGCTTTGCCATCCTTAAACGCTGCATCATCACAATTCACTTTTCTAACCCCAATGGCCGGTGCTGTCCATCAGGCCACAAGTCTATGGGACTTGAAAGAGGAACTAAACTGCAAAATCCCAGAAAAATCTCGGAATAGATGGTCGATCACCTTCCTTTTCTCAAAGATAGAATGCTTCCCTTCAAACATACTTTCATTATGAAAACCCTAGAAGTAGTAGAACAATGACACTCAGCTATGTCAATCTCCCCCTTGTACATCCAGTCATGGGGATTAATGCAAAAATCAATAATCAATAATATTGCCTCCCCCCCCCCCCCAACTGCAACCATATGCTAGGGCTCTCATACCATTGCACTCCTTGAAAAGATGAAGACGGGTTTCTTCACTTTCTTCACAAACAGAACATAAATTATCAATCTCTCCAAACCTTTTACTCAAAACTTCCTTAGTTGGCAAAACATCAGGAAGAACTCTCCAAAGGAATAATTTTAGTCTCTCCAAAGGGTGAAATTTTTTTTCTTTTTTTAGGTAATAAGCCAAAGGGTGAGTTTTTTGTCTTCCCAATTGGTTGTGTATTTTTTATTTTTTTTTTACTTTTTATGGCGCCTAGCTAAGAATCATATCGCTTATACAATGACAGAGCATAGATGACCTCAGACTAAGTGAGTAATATAGAGGCATCCTAAGTTTTCATCATTTTAGGCAGTCGTTCCCAATAATTCTGCTATAGACGACGGATCCTCAAACAATCCCTCACACGTGCAAACATGGGCACACGTGACTGAGAGGAAAACAACAAAGAAAGAAGCATATATACTCTAGAACAGTCTACAACGGCCATTAATCATGCCCAATGCACTGATTGTGCACATTGGATAACTACATTAGGCTGTCAACTAGAAGTGGGCAAAAATTGGCTGAACTGAACAAATCTAGTTCGGTTTAGTTATAAGACTGTAAAAACTAAATAAATTGGTTCGTTGACCGGTTTTTGAAAATTATTTCACCAAACCGAATTAACTTAATACTATCACATTTTGACAGCTCACATCTGAGATCAAATCTTAGCCATCCAAAATCCTTTACCCACCCCCCCACCCCTTTCCTCAACCCCCAAAAATCGTAAATTTTCCCTAAATCCTCCTTTACCTCTTTCATTGTTTCATGTCTTTTAGTTCAACTACACGGCTGGGCTACACAACCTGTAACAAGTGATGAAAGAAGATGAAAGGAGGAGCCTTAGCCTTTCCCTCTCTCTATTTGCGATGAACAATTTTAGTATGAGGTACGACTTTGAGTTCATCTTCTGCATTTTCCTTCTTTGAGTTCATCTTGTGAGACAAACAAATTTCTTCTTTGAGTTCATCTCTGTGACAAAAGCAATCAAACAATTTTAGTCTGCGTTTTTTTTCTTTGAGTTCATCTCTGCAACGAACGTTTGTTTTTTTTTTCTTAAGCTTTCTCACCTACAGAAAATTCTATACATAATTTATTATATAAATAGTTAAATAATATATACAGGAATTATAAAATTTGAATAGAAATATATATAATATTGATTTTTATGTTTAGAAAAGCAAGTAAATCAGTTCAAATTTTATAATTAAGAAATTATATGCTAAATGTTTTTAAATTGTAATTTGGTGACTTAACCAAAATTTAAGAAATCCGGAAAGAATAATTATGGGTCTTTTAGTGCTCGGACCCTAAAGAATTAAGCTTTTATAATAATTCTTTTGGTTTTGTAATTTTTCTTTTTGGTTATTTGAATTGATTAACTAACTATTTTTTTTTGACATTTTTTTTTCATCTTTTAGTGCTATGCTCCATCTATGTTGTGTTGTGCAAAACTGCAAGTAACCAGTAAACATTATTTTATTCTTTAGATAGTATTTATTTTTTGCTTAAGGAATTATAGTGAAATTAGGCTGTGAGATTGTTTGTTGCGGAGTTATTAGTGTGTGGCTATGTTGCTGAGAAGTTGGGGGTTTGAGATCATGAATTTTTCTTATTGCTATTTGCTTGTTGATGTTATGGTTATATGCATGTTCTTGGAAATAAAATCTATATAGTTGCTGCTTTTTTTTTTTTTTTTTTTTTTTTCCATATTCTATGCAATGCTATGCATACTTAGTTTATGACTTGTTAGATGTGTTTTCAATTTTTTTTTGGGTGTTTGTTTGTGAATATGTCTGATTGTTTTCCACTAGGATGGAAGAATATCATTTAGATGAAAAGAATGAGGTGAAAGAGTTTTTTGATGAGCATACACTCCTACCCTCCACTAATGTTAACTCACCTCAAGTTGAGTCATTAGATGAAGGGTCTAAAAAAAAGATAAGAAATGTTTTAGTTTAATAGGAAATCATTTGTTTGGGAATACTTTTCGGAAATGAAATCTAATGATACAAGTAATCCTAGATGTAAGTGTAGACATTGTGGTGTAGATTATGCATGTGATACAAAGAGGAATGAAACTAGTACATTGAGGAACCATTTGATGAATCAATGCAAAAAGAACCTTTTGAGGAAAGATGATAAAAGACAAAAAATATGATCTTTTGAAAAATCCCAATTTGATATGGGTGGAAATAGCAATTTGGTTGCTACTAATGCATTTAGTAAAGATGCATGTAGTAAAGCTTATGCCGAAATGATTGTCATTGTTAAGTTGCCATTTAGTCATGTCGAGGGAAAATGGATTAGAAAGTATAGCCATGCTTTGAATCCTAAGTTTGATCCATTGTCTCGTAGAACCGTTTCTAAATATGCATGGCAATTGTATATGGATGAGAAAAAAAGTTGAAGATTGTGTTTTTTGAAGAATAAGCAAATGGTTTGTCTAAATACAAACACTTAAGACTTCTATATGAAATAATTGTTACATATCTCTTACCGCCCACTTTATTGATGATAATTAGATCTTGCATAAGTGAATTTTAAATTTTTGTATTGTCCAAAATCATAGAAGTGAGACAATTGGTAAGGAAATTGAGAATTGTTTGATTGGTTGAGGCATTGAGATAGGTTTTACTATTACAGTTAACAATGCTTCTTTGAATGATGTAACTCTTAATTATTTGAATAAAATATTAAGAAATTTGAAAGAAAGTGTATTGATGGTGAGTTTCTTCATGTTTGTTGTATTGTACACATATTTAATTTGATTGTCGGCTTTCAGTTGAAGGAGATCCAAAACAACATTGCTGAAATTCACAATGCTGTTAAGTATGTTAGATATTCTCCTTCAAGGTTACGTACTTTTCAAGAATGTGTAAGACATGAGAAAATTGAATACAAAGGTAATGTGGCGCTAGATGTGCCCATTAGGTGGAATTCTACATATTTGATGTTGAACATAGCTTTGAAGTTTCAGACAGCTTTTGAAAGGATAAAAGGTGAGAATCAATTGTATCCACAGTACTTTAAAGATCATGAAAATGGACATAAAAGAGCTGGATCTCCTAAAAGTAAAGATTGGGAGAATGCATGGGTGTTTGTTAGATTTTTGAAAGGTTTTTATGATGCTACATTAAAAGTGAGTTCTTCTTTGAGTGTCACTTATGCTATGTGCTTTTATGAGATTAGTTTTATATATATACATCGATCTTCTTAAATGGAGTAAAAGTGAAAACCAGATGATGGCTGAAATGACTACTCAAATGTTGAAAAAATTTGACAAGTATTGGAGAACACTTAGAGATGTTAACAAGATGTTGCTTATTGGAGTTGTGCTTGATCCACGCTAAGTTGGATTATGTTTCATTGATTTTTGAAGATGCTTATGAGTTTGACAAGGTATAATCTTTAACTAAGGATGTCAATGACCTTTTTTATCGCTTGTATGAGTTCTATGAGGAAAGCGGTACTTGACCTAGTGACATTTCAAGATCAACCATGTCCAATAAAGTGGGATCATTAGCACAATAAAGTGTGGTGATGGAAGATGATAGTGATGATATCGGTGCTTGAGAAGTTTAAAGTTTTAAAAGATGCAAGTAGAGAAAAATGTTATGGAATTAAAATGTGAGGTGAATCAATATTTGTTGGATCCAATGGAGGATTTTTTGAATCTTAATTTTGATATTTTGTCTTGGTGAAAACTTAATTGGACAAAATATACAATTTTATCTAAAATTGTAAAAGAAGCATATGCAATTCCGGTTTCTACCGTGGCATCTGAATCTATATGTTGTACTCGAGATCGTGATCTTGATGAATATGAGAGTTCATTGGGTACAAAGATGGCGAAGACTTTGGTTTGTTCACAAAATTGGTTGCAAGCCATTCTGGTTCGTATAGATCATCGCGTAGACATACCAATGGATAATTTGCTATACTATGATAGCATTGGATTGGGTAAAATTTTATACTTTTTATTTTTATATCTTGTAAGTTTTACTTTTTGATAAATTTTTTGTTTCATGTAATGTAACTTGTATTAATTGTTTGTTTGTTAAGAGAGGCTTATGTGACAAGAAAAGAAAATCTACCACTATTACCTCCAAGAAGACCACCATTAGTAGCAACGTCCAACATTTAAAAATTTAAAAAATTGAGTCTAAGATGCCAAAAAAAAAAAAAAAAAAAA
>QANX01001254.1:0-22864 GCA_003254975.1 Ochetophila trinervis
AAAAATATCATTCGTATCAGAAGAGAGATAGGTAGAAAAAATGTTAAAAAAAATCTAGAAAGAAAGAAGATAAACAGACAAAAGGGTGGGTATGGCTGTTAGATTAATAAAACACAGGCAATAGTTTATAGGGTAGTTAAAAATTACATAGTACAGAATTAGGAATTTCCATAGTATATGCTCTTAAAGATATAAAATATTATTGGTAATACTCTAATTAAGAAGTCCCATTATTTAAGCATGTGTTTTATTTTATCCGTTTGTAGCCTTCCTCAATTTCCACATTCACGGATATCGATATCGATGATTTGGATCCACCAGGATCGTGAACAAAAATTAATAACGATGACCTCTCAGTTCTGCCCCTCGTTATAGCTGCATTCCTTCTCATTAACACTATACTACAATTCAATAATTTAATAATGAATCAATATATGATAATGTTGAAGAACGAAAATGAAAGAGAGAATTATTGAATGAAGTCACTTTGTTAGCTTGCTGATACCACATCACCTATATAAGTTTATGCTGCTCAAGATATTAAATTAATATTCTTGGTACAATAATCAATAAGGACCACATTTGTCTTTATAGTTTTATATGTGAAATATTGACCCGTGGCTATAGCTGCATTCCCTCTCATTAACACTAGACTACAATTCAATAATATAATAACGAATAAATATATGATAATGGTGATGAAGAACGAATATGAAAGAGAGAATTATTGAATGAAGTCACTTTGTTAGCTTGCTGATACCACATCACCCATATAAGTTTATGCTGCTCGAGATATTAAATTAATATTCTTGGTACAATAATCAATAAGGACCACATTTGCCTTCATATATATACTCCAACGATTTAAGCATGTGTTTCTTTATTTATATTTTTACCCGTTTGTAGTCATCCTTAATCTCCACACACATGGACCACAGCCATCTCCATTTCTACCCTCGTTTTGCTTGCATGTGTTCCTTAATCTCATCAACACTAGAGTTCAATATATAATATTACAATTAATAATGATGATTTGGATCCACCAGGATCAGGAACAAAAATTAATAACGATGACCACCTAATTCTGCCCCTCGTTATAGCTGCGTTCCTGATAAACCTAGAAAACTAACAGAAATGGAAGAATAACTTTCAGAGAGAAAGCTTGCTTTGCAATTCTAAGAATATGTTGTATTGAATTAATTATTAACTCAGTTTCACTGATTGTATAAATACAAGAGTTTGTTGCTTGCTGCGCAAGTGGTTAACACACAAGCACGTGAATAACAAACACATGAAACAAACCGTAACCAACTTAGCATGGCTAGAATCAGCTACAGCTGGCTTACCATGTTGCATTATAAGATTGCTTACATGGCAAGCTTACATCAACATTCCTAACACACCCCCTCAAACCAAAGCGTGGAGAGTAGAGACAAGCTGAGGTTTGCTGTTGCTTACATGGCAAGCTTACATCCAAGTAACTTCAGAAAGAAGGAAGGATGCACAGTCGAGGTCGTAAATACAGAAACCTAGTTGTGCCAAGTACTTTAGTAAAGAGATCAGCAACTTGCTCCTCAGTAGGCACATATCTTATGTCCAGGAATTTTTTTAGAACTTTGTCTCGCACAAAGTGTATGTCGATTTCTATGTGTTTTGTTCTTTGGTGAAGAACAGGATTGGAAGCCAAGGCAGCTGCACTGAGGTTGTCTGTCCACACCACTGGAGAAGGCAAACATAAATGTAATTCAGTGAATAGGCTGTGTAACCAACACAATTCAGACGATACATGAGCAATAGCACGATACTCAGCCTCAGTGCTGGATCTTGCTACAACTGATTGCTTCTTGGATCGCCAAGAGATCAAGTTTGGTCCAAGAAATACAGCATAACCACTTGTGGATCGTCTATCATCTCGATCACTAGCCCAATCAGAATCAGCAAAAGCATGGATAAGCAACTTGTTAGATTTCTGAATGGTAAGGCCAAAATCAACAGTCCCCTTGAGATATCGAAGTAACCTCTTGCAGCTTTCCCAGTGAATGGAGGTTGGGCATTGAAGATATTGGCTGAGCTTATTCACAGCAAAGGAAATGTCTGGCCTGGTAAGTGTGAGATACTGAAGAGCACCAACTGTGCTACGATAGACTTCAGGATTATGAAGAATGTCTCCTTCATGAACAGCTAAGATCTTGCAAGCCATCATTGGAGTTGGATAGCTATTTGCCTCAGCCATCTTTGTCTTGTGAAGCAGATCTCGAATATATCGAGATTGAGTAAGAATCATAGTGGTAGGACTTCTTTTAACTTCAATGCCTAGAAAGAAGTTCAAGGATCCAAGATCTTTAAGTGAAAATTGAGTCTTCAAAGTCGTAATCAGCTGCTTAATGTCATTGAGGTTAGGTCCAGTGACAAGAATGTCATCAACATAGATCAACACCAAAATATAAGTAGTGGAAGTCTTCAAAACAAACAGAGAAGTATCTGAAACTGCATTCCTGAATCCTTGAGTAACAAGAAATGCTTTTAACTTGTCAAACCAAGCCCGAGGGGCTTGTTTAAGACCATAGAGAGCTTTGGCAAGCTTACATACATACTCTGGATGTGTAGAGCTTTCAAAACCTTGAGGTTGAGACATATAAACATCCTTCTTGAGATCCCCGTTTAAGAAGGCATTGTCAAAGTCCAACTGTTGAACTGGCAAATCAAGAGAAACAGCTAAGCTCAGCACAAGTCTGATAGTAGTTGGCTTGATTACTGGGCTGAATGTCTCAGAAAAATCAAAACCAGGCTTTTGGCGGAAACCTTTTGCCACTAATCGAGCTTTGAATCGATTGATAGATCCATCTGCATGCCTCTTAATTCTGAAAACCCACTTGTTGCCTACAACATTCATGTTAGATGTATAGGGTACAAGAGTCCAAGTGCCATTCTTTTGAAGTGCAGCATACTCAAGTTTCATGGCTGCATACCACTCAGGATGTGTCAAAGCTGCCTTAACAGTATGTGGTTCTGTAGTAGACAAATTTGAAGAACTAGACTGTTGGGTGACATGCAGAGCCTTTGGTTTAAAAATGCCAGTTTTGGAACGAGTTTGCATGGCATGCTGATTGTGAGGAGCCTTGGGACTCAAGGCAGGTAGATCCACAAATAGCTGAATGCTAGATGTGGAGGAATTTGAGTCAGAAGATGGACAAACCGAAGTAGGAGAACAGGTGGTTGAAGAAGAAGTTTGTGAGACAGGAGATAAGTGGAGACCAGAAGTAATATGAGAAGAAGAGAGAGAGTTGTCTTTAGAGGATACAGGTGAAGTTAGTGAAGAAGCTGAAGATGAAGGCTGAATGATAAGTAGAGGAGTATGAGAAATAGGTGAGGAAAGATTAGATTTTAAAGAAGATGAAGAATAATTTGGAAAACCATAAGCAAAAGGAAAATCTGTTTCATGAAATATGACACTTGAAGACAAGTAGACTCGACCATTTGAAGCTAAACACTTATACCCTTTGTAATTATTCTCATACCCGATAAACACACATTTTGTAGAATGAAAGTCTAACTTGTGCTTATTGTAAGCTCGAAGAAAAGGAAAACATGAGCAGCCAAAAACTTTAAGTTGAGAATAAGCAGGAAGTTTGTGAAATAGAACCTGAAAAGGGCTGGTGAAGTTCAACACCATAGTTGGCAGCCTATTGATGATGTGCACAGCTGTGTGAAAAGCTTCCCACCAGAAAGTTAAAGGCATGGTAGCATTGGATAGTAAGCACAACCCCATTTCCACAATGTCTTCATGAATCTTATGTCGAGTAGTGATTGATTGATTGTTTGAAATTTTTTGACAACTTGATGGAGATATTGGTTCAGCTTCTTTCCAATTTATATATTTGTTTAAGAGACCTAAGATTAATATTAAATTAATTCATTGTTGTTTCACATGTCTTTTGTATATATTAATTTGCGCACACATATAAAATTGTTTTTAAGAGATCTATTTCAAAATTTGTACTCCGATGATGTGATAATGACAAATCGTAGGAATAACATTTCAATTAATGGTTTAAAATTTAAAACTTAATTGGAAATTTGACAAGTCTCAAAAACTAGGGGTGCGATTTGGTTTGGTTTGATTTTTTTATAAAAATTCAAACTAAATCGTAGTTGGCAGTTGATATAACCTAGATTACTAACAGAAATGAAGAATAACTTCCAGAGAGAAAGCTTGCTTTGCAATTCTAAGAATATGTTGTATTGAATTAATTATTAACTCAGTTTCACTGATTGTATAAATACAAGAGTTGGTTGCTTGCTGCGCAAGTGGTTAACACACAAGCACGTGAATAACAAACACATGAAACAAACCGTAACCAACTTAGCATGGCACAATTCTAAGAATATGTTGTATTGAAAATTAATTATTAACTCAGTTTCACTGATTGTATAAATACAAGAGTTGGTTGCTTGCTGCGCAAGTGGTTAACACACAAGCACGTGAATAACAAACACATGAAACAAACCGTAACCAACTTAGCATGGCTAGAATTAGCTACAGTTGGCTTACCATGTTGCATTATAAGATTGCTTACATGGCAAGCTTACATCAACATTCCTAACACACCCCCTCAAACCAAAGCGTGGAGAGTAGAGACAAGCTGAGGTTTGCTGTTGCTTACATGGCAAGCTTACATCCAAGTAACTTCAGAAAGAAGGAAGGATGCACAGTCGAGGTCGTAAATACAGAAACCTAGCTGTGCCAAGTACTTTAGTAAAGAAATCAGCAACTTGCTCCTCAGTAGGCACATATCTTATGTCCATGAATTTTTCCAGAACTTTGTCTCGCACAAAGTGTATGTCGATTTCTATGTGTTTTGTTCTTTGGTGAAGAACAGGATTGGAAGCCAAGGCAGCTGCACTGAGGTTGTCTGTCCACACCACTGGAGAAGGCAAACATAAATGTAATTCAGTGAACAAGCTGTGTAACCAACACAATTCAGACGATACATGAGCAATAGCACGATACTCAGCCTCAGTACTGGATCGTGCTACAACTGATTGCTTCTTGGATCGCCAAGAGATCAAATTTGGTCCAAGAAATACAGCATAACCACTTGTGGATCGTCTATCATCTCGATCACTAGCCCAATCAGAATCAGCAAAAGCATGGATAAGCAACTTGTTAGATTTCTGAATGGTAAGGCCAAAATCAACAGTCCCCTTGAGATATCGAAGTAACCTCTTGCAGCTTTCCCAGTGAATGGAGGTTGGGCATTGAAGATATTGGCTGAGCTTATTCACAGCAAAGGAAATGTCTGGCCTGGTAAGTGTGAGATACTGAAGAGCACCAACTGTGCTACGATAGACTTCAGGATTATGAAGAATGTCTCCTTCATGAACAGCTAAGATCTTGCTAGCCATCATTGGAGTTGGATAGCTATTTGCCTCAGCCATCTTTGTCTTGTGAAGCAGATCTCGAATATATCGAGATTGAGTAAGAATCATAGTGGTAGGACTTCGTTTAACTTCAATGCCTAGAAAGAAGTTCAAGGATCCAAGATCTTTAAGTGAAAATTGAGTCTTCAAAGTAGTAATCAGCTGCTTAATGTCATTGAGGTTAGGTCCAGTGACAAGAATGTCGTCAACATAGATTAACACCAAAATATAAGTAGTTGAAGTCTTCAAAACAAACAGAGAAGTATCTGAAACTGCATTCCTGAATCCTTGAGTAACAAGAAATGCTTTTAACTTGTCAAACCAAGCCCGAGGGGCTTGTTTAAGACCATAGAGAGCTTTGGCAAGCTTACATACATACTCTGGATGTGTAGAGCTTTCAAAACCTTGAGGTTGAGACATATAAACATCCTCTTTGAGATCCCCATTTAAGAAGGCATTGTCAAAGTCCAACTGTTGAACTGGCCAATCAAGAGAAACAGCTAAGCTCAACACAAGTCTGATAGTAGTTGGCTTGATTACTGGGCTGAATGTCTCAGAAAAATCAAAACCAGGCTTTTGGTGGAAACCTTTTGCCACTAATCGAGCTTTGAATCGATTGATAGATCCATCTGCATGCCTCTTAATTCTGAAAACCCACTTGTTGCCTACAACATTCATGTTAGATGTATAGGGTACAAGAGTCCAAGTGCCATTCTTTTGAAGTGCAGCATACTCAAGTTTCATGGCTGCATACCACTCAGGATGTGTCAAAGCTGCCTTAATAGTATGTGGTTCTGTAGTAGACAAATTTGAAGAACTAGACTGTTGGGTGACATGCAGAGCCTTTGGTTTAAAAATGCCAGTTTTGGAACGAGTTTGCATGGCATGCTGATTGTGAGGAGCCTTGGGACTCAAGGCAGGTAGATCCACAAATAGCTGAATGCTAGATGTGGAGGAATTTGAGTCAGAAGATGGACAAACCAAAGTAGGAGAACAGGTGGTTGAAGAAGAAGTTTGTGAGACAGGAGATAAGTGGAGACCAGAAGTAATATGAGAAGAAGAGAGAGAGTTGCCTTTAGAGGATACAGGTGAAGTTAGTGAAGAAGCTGAAGATGAAGGCTGAATGATAAGTAGAGGAGTATGAGAAATAGGTGAGGAAAGATTAGATTTTAAAGAAGATGAAGAATAATTTGGAAAACCATAAGCAAAAGGAAAATCTGTTTCATGAAATATGACACTTGAAGACAAGTAGACTCGACCATTTGAGGCTTAACACTTATACCCTTTGTAATTATTCTCATACCCGATAAACACACATTTTGTAGAATGAAAGTCTAACTTGTGCTTATTGTAAGCTCGAAGAAAAGGAAAACATGAGCAGCCAAAAACTTTAAGTTGAGAATAAGTAGGAAGTTTGTGAAATAGAACCTGAAAAGGGCTGGTGAAGTTCAACACCATAGTTGGCAGCCTATTGATGATGTGCACAGCTGTGTGAAAAGCTTCCCACCAGAAAGTTAAAGGCATGGTAGCATTGGATAGTAAGCACAACCCCATTTCCACAATGTGCCGATGCTTCCTTTCTGCTTTACCATTTTGTTGATGCAGATGAGGACATGAGTGTCTGAAGGTAATACCTAGAGTTGAGAGCAAAGGTAGAAACACTCGATACTCTCCACCCCAGTCTGAATGTAACACTTTGAGTTTGGTGCCAAATAACCTTTCTGCCATAGGAAGAAACTGTTTAAAAACACCAAGAGCCTCAGATTTAAGTTTAAGAGGATATATCCAAGTATATCGTGAGAAATCATCAACAAAATGAATGTAATACCGATAACCCTCTTTGGAAGTAACTGGTGCTGGTCCCCAAATATCAGTGTGAACCAGATCTAGTGGTTGTAGAGACTTAGAATCTGATTTTGCAAAAGAGCATTTGTGTCATTTTCCACATTGACAAGCATCACACAATATGGACTGAGCAGTGACTTGTAAAGCAGGTTTATACACTGAAACAATCTTTTTGATAATCTGAGAGGATGCATGGCCTAGTCTTTGATGAAGTAACTTTAAATCAATTTTATCATCCAGATGTGCATCTTTACTACTGCTATCATGTGAATTATGCATGGTATGATTTAATTGAGATTCACTAGAAGACATTTGAGCAGGAGATTCAGGAGAAGACAAAACATTATTACAAGATGCTTGTGAACCCAAATTGAAGCTATTGTCATTACGACCTTGTGAAACAGACACCATTTCAAAAGTTGTAGCTTGTGGTACAAGTTTACAAGACTCAGAAGAACTCTTAGTTCTTAATTCCAGAGGAGAAATGGCACTGAATTTATTTACAAAAGAACAATCAGAAGATAACATTCCAGTCAATACACAACAGTTTGTAGTATATGCTGAGGTAGGTAGACTTCTGACTTTATTGAGAATCTGAAAAGAACCTCTTGAGTTGCAAGCAGTAGATGCAGAACCTTGAGTAATCACCTGAAGTTTGTACAAACCACCTTCAAGCAGATCTTGAAGCATCACTAGGCCCAGCTTTTTGTCCTTAATCAAGCATGAATTGTTAGTGAACTCAACAACTACATCATTATCCATGGTGAGTCTAGAAATGCTTAAGAGATTCTTAGCAATCCGAGGTACAACAAGCACACTTTTAAGCATTAAAATGCAATTAGGAAATTGAAGGGAATGAATGAATGTTGTACCTATACCTGCAATGTCCAAACCTTGGCCATTTCCAATGAGCAGTTTGTTATTGCCAGTGTAATCCATTTGTTGAGTCAGATTGGTTCCATTTGCAACAACATGGTTGGTTGCACCTGAATCTAAGTACCAATTTGGATCTCCAACCAAAATTGGTGTGGCAGCCACATTTGCTGAAGGATGATCATGACCAAATTGAGGTGAAGGGCCAGAGTTGGAGATACTTGTGTTTCCAAAGTCAGGGGTCATACCATTGTAGTTATGAAAATTTGAATTGAAGCCAAAATTGTTTCGATCATTCATCATATTACTGTATGGAGGCAGATTACCAAAACTTGACCTTTGAGCAAAATTTGCTGAATTAGAATCATTGTATCCCATACCAGAGTTATAAGATCCATTAGAGTTTTGATTTTGAAAACCTTGAAAATTGTTTGGCTGAAAATTGTTTGGCTGAAAATTATGAGGCTGCTGAAAATTTCTTTGAGTGTTTGAGTTTTGAAAAACAGAGTGCCCTGTGTTATAATAACAGACATTTGCAGTGTGACCAATTCTGTTGCAGATCTGACATTGTGGCCTGAAATTCCTACCATTTCTTCCACGACCACGGCCAAACATAGCTCTGCCATTACCTCTATTTCTACTATCATCAAACACATGTTGACCTTGAGTATGAGTTCTATTAAATGTGTCACTAGGAGCACTGTTTGAATAGCTAGAATTTGTATTTGAGTTGTTTGATGTGGCCATGTTTGCAGAACTGAACACAGCAAGGGTATTTAGATGCTCAATTCTAGTTTCATAATGAGTGAGAAAACTCTTTACCTCTTGGAGTGTAGGCAGTGCAGTTCTGCTTGTATAGTTGACAACCACTGTCTCATACTCAGGCCCCAATCCTGTTAGAATGCACATCACGAGTTCTTTCTCGGAGATGAGAAAACCTCCAGCAGACAACTGATCAGCCAGTTTTTTCATTTTCTTGCAGAAATCCACAATTTTTAGATTACCTTTCTTTAGACCTGGCAAAATGTTACACGACACGATAACACGACACGAAACGACACGATAATTTGCGGGTTTGGGTCCGCGATATCGGGTCGGNCCCGACAATATCCCCTAATTCCGTGGTTGCTATAGCTGAAATTAACCATCCAAGCAGGAATTGATCTTGCAAGATCCAGATATGTTCCTCTTTTGGAAGTGTTGCAAGTGTTTTACCTGAGATTTTCTTCGAACCAGTCATGAACTCATACATGAAGATTGGTTCATCTTCCAAAATATACTTGTCGAGTTGATAACCAGTGAGAATCGGAAGTATCTGTGACTTCCATACAAGAAAATTATCTTCATCGAGCTTCACAATGTTGCTCGGAAATGGTGAAATTGTTACTAACGAGCTTAGCAGCTTCTCTGAGATTACGAGGCTGGAACTTTCCGCCATTTTTGAACCTTCAGGATTTGATGCTATATGCTCTGATACCATGATAAAACCTAGAAAACTAACAGAAATGAAGAATAACTTCCAGAGAGGAAGCTTGCTTCGCAATTCTAAGAATATGTTGTATTGAAAATTAATTATTAACTCAGTTTCACTGATTGTATAAATACAAGAGTTGGTTGCTTGCTGCGCAAGTGGTTAACACACAAGCACGTGAATAACAAACACATGAAACAAACCGTAACCAACTTAGCATGGCTAGAATCAGCTACAGCTGGCTTACCATGTTGCATTATAAGATTGCTTACATGGCAAGCTTACATCAACATTCTTAACAGATGAATGTGCTTAGGAATACTTTTCCAATCGGTTGATTACTTTTGTTTTGGTTAGGAGCATTAAATTAAAGTTTCTCTGGCTATTAAAGAACTTCTGAATGGATTAAAATCTTTAACGTACTTTTATATTAGTTCGCCATGGATTTTAGTCTTTTTGGATTTAAGGATTCAAACACAAAGTTTTTCATTCAAAGAACATTCTTTTAAAATGTAAAAGACTACGAACAAATTTTTCAGTATCTAGTCCAGCAATAGCACATCCTAAGTTTTCTATAGAAGTATACCTTTTCTTTTGTCATTTTTGTTATAGCCATTTTGCAGTCTTTCAAATAATAATATTGTTGTTATAAAATTAAGTAACGTTCTATCTTATTTCTTGTTCTTGTTCTTCTTTTTTTTTGGTGAATTCTTTTTTCTTATTTTGAAGTTTATAGATGGTACCGAGTTAATGTCGCAAAATAAATGTCTAACGTTGCATTCAATTATTCAATTCCTTTATTGGATTCATAGCTCTTTTGGAAAGCAATATGTCAATGCTACATGTTTCCTCTCTTTGTTTTTCCTTAATTTTAATCCGCTTTGTATGTTATGGCTACGCTGTCCGATGCTTTCTCTTTAATTAGATGCTTTGATCAAAAAGTACAAGGAAGCAAAACCAAATTTGGAAAACTTAAAAAAGCTTGGAGCTTCTCTATTACATTGTGTGGATGCAACTAAAATGAAGTTGCATACTGATTTGAAAATGAGGAGATTCGATCGAATTATTTTCAACTTTCCACATGCAGGCTTTCATGGAAAAGAAGATAATGAGCATTTAATTGAGTAAGTTGCTTGGTTGTAAACTTGTAATATTTATATACTTACTACTTAACTATAGGAAGGTTTTACGTGTTTTCCATCCTATGGCCAACATCATTCTGTTATCATATAGTTCTGAGAAGTTAGAAAAACAAAATTTGAGTCTCTGTTCAACATTTATTTTAGCTGTTCGGCTATTAATTATTTTCTTATTTTGTCCTGCATGTTTAGTAAAATCATGATTACGTAAGATTTGATGTTTTGTTTTTTGACAAACTACTTGGAATTTTTTGAGACAAACATTGCTGTACTATAAGGAAATTAGGAGTAGAATTTTTGCTTAGTTTGTATGGTAGAATGAAAGTGATTGCTTGATTTTAACCCGTTCAAGTTCTGAATTTGAATTGTCATTGCAGGATTTTATGCGAATCTAGCATTGAGATAGCTTTTCGTTGTGTGATTTTGAAACTATAATAAATGCTAGTAGGTTTTCTAGGCTTGAAATATAATTGACTCACATTTTTGGAAATTGATTCCCAACAGCTTAATTGATTTTTTATAAATATAAAAAATGAAAAAGAAAAAAAATAATCAACAGCCAGAAGCACAACTCAGAGTCTAGGAAATCAAACGATACTATGCAGAAATAGAGTCATAGTGTCAGTTTGAGGTTGTGTCAGTTATATCTATATGTTCAGTATCTTTTAGTTTTTATTTTTTTATGAAGTCCTATTCTCTATATGGAATTCTTAAAGTATTTCTTTCTTACTCCACAGCATGCATAGGCGTCTTGTTTCTTGCTTCTCTAGGACAACGAAGAGCATGCTTCGAGCAAATGGAGAAATTCATGTGAACCATAAAACTAGAGCTCCATTTTGCAACTGGAACATACCAGAACTTGCTTTGGGAAACTCTTTGTCATTGATAGAGTGTGTTGATTTCAAGATAGAAGACTATCCGGGCTATAACAATAAAAGAGGGGATGGCAGTAAATGCGATGAACCTTTCCCATTAGGTAAATGTAGCACCTTTAAATTTAGACTGTTCCCAAATCTAACAGCATGCTTGAAGTGGCTTCAAATTTCAGCTCAAGACATGGAATACCTCAGCAGTTTCAAATTGGAAAACCATCAAACTCCTCTCATTTCAAGATTTCTCAAACAGGACATGTTGTACCCTTGGATTACAATCCCCATCATTCTGCATTTCCAGTAACCAAGCAATTAGAGCAGAGAGCAAGTTCTTTTGGTTTAAGTCATCTGCAAAATGGTTACAATACAATAGTCAATCACAACCCTCAACATGTAGCAGTACCACCAGTGACATCCATTTTGAGATCTCAGCCAACTTCATTTGATTCTGTTTATCCTCAAACGGATTATATTAGAAATACTAATCTCGACTTTGGCTATGGAGGGTTTCCACCAGCAACCGTAGACAGGGAAGATCATGTTTTGTTTTCCCGGCGTAATGGCTATAAAACAGAAATCTCTGGAAGAGCTGATCACAATTTGGGCTATCCAGTCAATGGGTTGAGACCTCATATTGAAAGAGAGATGGCTATGTTTTTGGGAAGAACCTTGACTGGTGATAGATATACTTTTAATGAACTTCAGCGCATGAGATCTCTGCCGTTCTTAAGACAACAACAACATGGCAGGGAAGAACATTTGAATGGATATATAACAGAAATCTCTGGAAGAGCTGATTGCAATGTGGGCTATCCAGTCAATGGGTTGAGACCTGATACTGAAAGAGAGATGGCTATGTTTCATGAAAGAACCTTGAATGGTGACAGATATATTTCGAACGAACTTCAGCGTATGAGATCTCTTCCGTTCTCAAGAACACAACAACAACATGACAAGGAAGAACATTTCTACAAGTGAGGTGAGTATTGTTAAATGCCATGACTTAGCATGACGATGCTGTTTTTTGTTGTTGTCGGGTTTCTGTCAGGTTGCTTGGGTAGTGGAACTGTGTAACAAATGAAGCTGTATTTGTAGTGCTGCTCCAAAATGTATGGAAAGTAGGTTATGAATTACTGGCATAATCCACATATGTAATATGGCTTTCCGTGTAATATAGAAGCTAAATGTGGTTTTAAATGGCATTGAGCGGCCTAACAGAAGCAGCAGATGTACTAACAGAAGATAATTGCTGTGCCTATTTATTGATAAGATATTTAGATCGTTGAATGTATATTATTCAGTTTTCATGAAGTAGTAAAGCTGCTTCAGAATCAGGGGACTGATATTCCTTGTTCTATTGAATATATTGTATGTTACCTATGGTCATTTTTGTAAAATATTGGATGTTGGTCAGTGGTCTTTTTTTCTTTTTCCTTTTTTGTCCCTAGAACAGGTATTTTTGTGGCCTATAATATTGCTTAATGGGGCAGAGTTTGTTTTATTCCAGTAGTGTTTCAGGCAAGGCTGGAATGGGCCCTAGGATCCAGTTTTTTTTTTTAATTTTGTATGGGGGTGGAGTGTTTGTTTGCAATTTTTTGCTTTTTTGCTTTTTTGTCCTTTTATTTTTTATTTTTTTGGGTTAATGAATTTCTTGTTTAGCATTCATATTTGATCAACTTTCTTGTCTATTCCTAAACCAAATATAGTGTATAATATAAACAATAGTAATGATAAGGCCACCATATTTTGTTTACTAAATAATGTGGCATGAGATTAGTGATTGACAAAAACAATTAAGGTACCAAAATGTTTCCCAAAAATATTTATCAAATGGCATGTGGTAATATATTATCGGTTGACATTTTTATATAAATTAAATATGAATAAGTGAACTTTTAATTGGATAAGTGAATAAAAAAAATATATTAAATTTCGATATACTATTTGGTAAATGAATTTGATTAATATTTTAATAAGTTTAGCATTATTGAAAAGTTATACTTAAAATTTATGTAAGGAGAATTTAGTAACATATTGCCATATTATTTGGTAAATAAAATGTAATAATTCACTGATTTATTGGGTCTCTAATAAAAATGCTAATTAAATTGTTTTTGAAGTTCTAAATTTACTTTTATATATTACATTATAACGTAGTTGGTCAATATAAAACTTTAATCTTAAGCTACTTTGGATTAACTTTCAAACTGGAATTTTACAAAAAATTTAGTGAAAAAATTCGATGACTCTAGCATTATTGTTAGCATAAAAATGTACTTTTTGATAGTTGAATGGAAAATTGATCATTAATTGTTATCATTTTATCTTGATTTTTTGCCTCGCACTTGAAAATTTTGCGAGGATATATAATATAAATATATTGGGTGTTTCACTCTCTGGGCTATTCTCCAATTGGAGCCCTACTGATAATTTAGTGGTCTATGGAATTGAGTCTTATCATCAGGTTATATAACTTGTAATATAGTTATGATATAGTAGAAACATTCTTCTATTTTATAATTAAAACTATGCTGAGGTAGATAATCCTCAATAGATAAATTGATTAAAAACTGATTTTATATAAGTTAGATAGTTATTGATAACATGCTGGTTTGTTTCTTTTAGTTTTTTTTTTAACTTTTGTTTTTTTATAACTTAATTGTTTTTAGTTTGTTTACTTTATTTTTAATGTGAGTTAGTATTAGTGAGAGGTAATTAGACATATAAATTAACTACAAATTTAAAAGAGTAAAAAAAAAACAAAAATGATTTTAATTTGGGGTGTGTGTATGAGTTTTTTTGGTTTTTCAAGTTTATAATTATTTTAAATGTCTCTCAAACTCTTATTAGCATTAACTAATACTAATAATTAATAAATATTGGATTATATAACCGTTGCCTTCTTATCTTTGGGGTGCATGACAATTTGCTTCACAAATTTTTAAATTGATACTCATATTATTTATTAACTCTAAACGTATTTATAGTACTCTTTTATTTTTATTAAACATTCTATCCACGTGCCTCTCACATGTAACACCAACAAAAATAGTTTCATCTTTTTTCTTCATCTTTCTCTTTCTCTCTCTAACATATTTAAAAAAAAAATCAAAAAGAAAAGAGTATAGGATTTTAGAGATTGAAAAATCATAAAAAAAAAAAAGTTAAAAATTTTATCATGTACAAACGATTTTCAAGTTTGATTCATGTAAAAAAGTAACTATCAATCCAATACTATATTTCTTTTTTAATTCTTATTAACACGAATTATACTTGGAAATCTTTTTCATAAGACAAATTGTTTTTTATTTTTTATTTTATTTTTTGATTCTTAAAATGCTGTTCTCTTTCTCTTTCAAATTTTTTTCAAACTTTTTAAAAACAGAAAGAGAAAGATTGAGAGAGAAAAACAAAACTGCTTATGTTGGCGTTACACATGACTGAAGGAGGGAAAACAATATTATTAAACTGTTAATAACGGTAAATAATTGAAATTATAGCAATTTTTAAAATTAATAAAGAATATAATTGTCAATTTTAAAAATTATAGACTAAATTTATATTCATTTTAAAAATTAATAAATATAATAATAAATAAGCTATAAATATTTAAAATAAACAAATTACACGGTAATTTAAGTAAAAAAAAAAAACTAAAAGCTAATTAAAAACCAATACGTCCCCAATGGACACACATATAGATTATTATTTTTTTTTTTTTGGTATTAAAATTCTTGAGAAGCCAAGCCAGAAAGTGAGAGAAAAGGTTTGTCTCGCATCCATGACAAATGTTGCCATGAGACAGGAGTAGCATGGTAGTTTTATATTATAAAGAGTTCGATTATCGAAACCAGAAAAGATGAATGTTGTCCCTAGTTCATTATAAAAGACAGGGATTTTTTTAATGAATTAAAAGACAGAGGAATAGGAACAAGAAACAGACAAAGAATTAAGCCAACAAGTAATGATTAAGGCTTGTATGTCCCACTTCTTTCTTTTTTTTTTTTCCCACACTTGCATTTGAGGAATAATAACTAAAGAAAAACACACTCACTTGTTGGGGCTGCTGTGTGAGGAGACATGTCATTATCAATCCTATCTAAGCCCTCCCACCCCCTCTCTCTCTCTCTCTCTTTCTCTCTCGATGTTTAGGTTAGAATACAATGGCACTTGAAGGTGTAGCCCAGTGGTAGGAGCCAGCCGAGCCTTCACACCTGCGAATACAGGAGTTGAGGTTCGAGTCTTGGTAGCCCCATTTGGACTCAAATGCTCCTCTCCGCTGCTACCGCACGAGAGGGAGAGAGATTTTAGCGACACGGGCTCCAATCGAGGACTCCTATCGGGTTAAAAAGACGCTTTGGTCCGTCCACTCGCTAAATACTTCTTGGGCCTATGACCCCGCTACGGGTAGGTCCTTTTTTATTCACCAAAAAAAAAAAAAAGGTTAGAATACAATGACTTTAATTATTTAAAATTATTGAATTATATATATTTGATATGGTTTAATATCAACCGATCAAATTTATTTATTTTTTAATTTTTAAATTGAAAATATTTTGTTCTCGTGTATGTATGTATATATATATATACTTTTTTTTTTTGGGCGATGGAACGTATATAAGATAAGCAGCCGGAAAATATGCCTATCCATATATTTTGGACTATATTGCCCAAGAGAAAATTACTATATATAAAAATAATATGATGCTTATATTCAAATTGATATGTTAGGAACATGTTCTCATCTTATATTAAAAACCATATAATGCATGAAAAATGTTAAATATTAGTAACTCTTAATTTTAGTTTCTAAAGTTTGACTTAATTCAAATTTAATTTTTCAAATTTATGACAATACGTCTGCCGTCTTTACAGACATGCAATTATCATTATACTCTTGATTTGAAGTATATATATATATTTTTAATAGTAGTTGGACAATGATATAAAAGTAATTGCATATGCCAACAGTATGAAATGCTAAATTTAATTTAAATCAAACTTTAAAAACTGCAATTAAAATTAATATTAAATATTATCATTTACCCAACTATATTTTTAAATTTAAATCATTATAATATGACACCTTCCATATCATGCAATACAAAAAAATGGGAGCATATTCATGTCAGATCAAAATTAGATATCCATATCATGACAAGATAGAAATACAATATGTAATTTCACTAGATTACCTGTAATCAAAAGTGAAGATCAATACACATAATTCAGTTTCAAATATACAATATCCGCATTTTCTAAAGTTAATTGCAATTTAATATTTTGAACTTTTAAAGTTGTGCGGTTTTGACTATAAATTTAATATTTGGTCAATTTAAGCTCTAAGTTTTTAAACTTGTGCGATTTAGGCTTAGAATTTTTCAAATTGATACAAATTTGTTCAATTTTAAAGTTTCAGTAAACAAACTATTAACAGAATGCACGTGACAAACAAACATGTGACCTATTTTCTAGCAAATCGTCAAACACGCAACCACATGACACAGAATTGCATGGTTAGACCATCCATCGCCAGCACTATTTTGGCGAGTGAATAATTGTCGTCCATTTAGAACTAATCAACAGGATTTGAGCAGCAAAATTGCGTCAACTATACAGCTCAAATCATCCAAAAATTACTGCTCTAACAATGTAAATTAAAAAAGAAAACTCCACTACCAATTTGCACCAATTTGAAAATCGAGGGCAATTGTACAAATTTAAAAAATTTAAAATTTAAATTGACCAAATATTAAATTTAGAGCCGAAATTGCACAATCTTAAAAATTCAGGGTACAATGTTGATATTCAAATGATAGAATTTTCGCTATTAATACATTTATATAAAGTACGTTTGTCACTTTCAAACTTAGTTAAGCCTTCTTTTTTCTTCAGTAGTTATGCATGTATCTAGAAGGTACTGTAAATATGCATTGGAGATACGGACTATAATGAGAGGGTTGAATGCAAAAATTTGGGGTTTTATTAAAAAAAACACATATTAATGTATATTGTGGGAGACCAGCAGCACAACCTCCAGCAGTCCCACAAACCGCCCCAAAATATATATTCCCACTTGCTTGGTTTGCACTGTTTCCTTTGTTTGCTAAAACGCAATACCCCACCACCTTGGGCCACCAATATCCATATCCCCAATTCTATTTCTATGATGCCGATTGCTATTTGATAGCGATCCCTTTCTTCTTCTTCTTTCTTTCTTTTTACCACACAAACCTCTTGTGTTTTCTCAATCTCATTGGTTCATCGATTTTCACCTCCATTAATATTTTCAACTTTTAGCACTTGTATATAAGTAGAGAGAGATTTTTATACATGATAGCTATATATATATATATATATATACATATACATATATGTTATGTTATATATATAAGCATCACTAGTGATGCTGACTATTAGTGATCATTACACAATTACTATTGATCAAACAATTATAGATTTTTTTTTTTTTTTGCTGAAAACAATTATAGATTAATTAAGAAATATTTGATCTTTTAATTAGTCAACAAATTTTGTGACCGAAAGCTATAAAATCATATGCCTATTGTTAGAGCATATATTACAATACCCTGTGACTATATATTTTCCCCTTATTTGTTGATGTTGCCTTCCATGTATATATATATCGCCTAATGCGATATACATGTAAGTTAATTAAGATGATGCTTTGATACCGTACGGTGCCTATTGTTTTTTTATATTGAAATGAGGTGATCCGAACTCTTGATATTTACTAAAAGAAATAGTGATTTTCATCATTAGATTGTCTCTATAGGATGCTCTCATAGCACGTTAAAGCACATTTTATATTAAAACTGCGTTTCAACAGCTATTACTATGAAGTTATCAGGAAAAAAAAAAAAAAACTACTATTGCTATATGTAACAAAACTTACATTCTTAGTTACAAACTCATTTATGAAAACTATTAGTAACGAGAGAAAATTACTCTATAGTACTTTTTAAAATTCCATTATTTCGTTTAGGGGCTATGAATCTGTAAGAAGGAGATCACGCTCTCAGTAACCTCCAAAACTTAAAAATACAAGGTATCGGATGTAACAAAATATTCAATAGATTTCTAATTAACGAGAAAATACAATTTTAAAAAAATACTAAAATGTAGTTTTATTTGGCTATATGCTAGGTATGAGCATTTAGTCGCTATTTGTTTAAGACCAAATATATATAATACAGAAAATACACATAGATAGTATTTTTTCTGTGACAATTAAAGTAGGTATTATTATTATGTTGTCCAAAACTTTTGAGAAAAAAGAAAAAGTAATTAGTATTATTAGTGAAATGTCCTTCGTCACACATTTATTATTAGCAAGTAAATTATGCTCATATATAGCAATTCGATTATTCTATACAAATTGGATTTTTTTATCTCAATATCAAACATGAAATTCAAGCATAGCTTAGAGATAAAAAAAAGAAGGAATTATATATGAAATTAAATCATTAGATAATTACAATCATAAGCCTACACAATTTTGAAACTGGGATGGCTTTAATTATAAACCAGCTAACCTGTAGAAATGTGAACCATACCAATAGAACCGCCCACAATAATGAGTGAAAATTGATCAAATCAATCATTACGTTTCTTATAAGAACATTCTTCGAAATTTATTTAATTTTTAAATTAAGTGACAAAATCCATAAGAATGAGATCCGAATAATCACCTTGATCTCATCATTTCTATGCTTTGCTTTCAGAAACAATGAATGCATTTCCTCATTCAATTTTAGGGTTTGAAGGGAAAAAAAAAACCCATAACATAATTAAAAAAATATAATACTACTAACTCTGAAAATTCCTCAAAAAATAAAACAAAACCCTTTTGAAGATTTCATGAAAAATTCATGCACCCACAAACCATAATGATATAAAAAAAAAAAAAAAAAAAAAACATTTTTTAATATAAACACATTTTTTATTTCATTCCCTTATCTTTTTGTGGGTTATACAAAGAGTCGTTTTCAGACTATCAGTTAAACAGGCAGAATCTAGCACAAGATCCTATGCTTAAAAACTCTTTCTAAGTTTTTTAACACGCCAAGCATCATAAACACTAGCTTTATGATCTACTAAACCTTCATGAGTTTTAACTTTATTTATTTAATTTTTTATTTTCTTGTAAATCATTAGTCTTTGTTTTGTTAAATGGCTATAATTGCTGCTTTGTCTTTCATACATGTAATTTGACTCGTGTAGTCCATTTTCCAAATTCCAATATAAATAATTAAAAATAATGACCCTCAAATTAAATTTAAATTTATAAGTATAATTATGCTAATCGAGATTGAAAGGGAAAGTTTTAAGTTTTAACCAATTAGAAAAGGGTCACTATCTAATACCATGTTTGATGATAAATCACTTGCAATACGCAATAAAATACAAAATAAAAAAGGGAAAGTCGGTAGATCGCATCAGGTTGTGATGATTTATCAGATTGGGTTCATGATATTTGTAGCTGATGAGGATAAATCAGACCCATCTAATAAGAAGGGCCAGTTTGCAAAAGTCAAATTTCCCTTTGAGTCTATTTTTTTTAAATAAAAAAAATTATCAAAGAATAAGGCTACTTGGGTTAAAGGTATTGGCTAGGGTCATTGACTAAGCTATTTGGCTGTAAAAAGCTTGTATGGTTTACTCTTTTTAGCTTTATGTGCATGAAAGTTGATAGACTTTTTTTCACCGGCCTGTGAATGAGGTCCTGTTACGTGTTAGGAAAAAATCACAATCAGTTAAAGCTTCTTCTTTTTTCTTTTTTTGGTCAATTAGTTGAAGTTAAATTATACAGTCATCAATGATTATTGATAACATATTCTTCCATGCATGCTAAATGTTAAATCAATAGTATATAAAGTTCCATTTCATGAGGACTCAAATTTTCAAGGGCTTTATTTTTTTTTGGTTGTTGTTTTGAACTTATCATAAATTATAAAGTGCTTGTCCTCCAAAATTATCCAGTTTACTATAGAGAACACTTTATTAGCTATGAATTATTTTTTTTATGGAAATTGATCATATATTATTATCAATACATAATTTTTTATATATAAGGTTAAATGTGCTTTACGACCCTTTAATACAGAGATATTAGTTAAATTTTAGAATCTCTTTCTCTCTCTACATATATATTTTATTTGATATGCTTTAAATTTCAAAAAAATTGCATTTTAATGACAAACCGTTTAATAGAACAAGAAAATAATCAATCCTCCAAGCCAAATATATATAATATCTTCTTTGAAAAAAGTTGAAGTAATGGAGAAGATGGGACTCAAACTCAAAATTATTATCAAAACAAATATATAGTTTTGCTCTAGTTTGGGGACAAGTGACAAATAGAACTCCCCCTTATGTGGCTCGATGGTGTTTTAAGAGGCAAGCAATAGATTTTAGTTTAAATCTTGCCTAAGAATAATAAATAAAAGTTATTTACATTTTTTTTTATCATTAAGGTTATTTAATTTTTTATCATTTTTTTTTTTTTATATTACCGCTTGAATGTTCCCGTAAACATATAAAAGTTAGTTTTTTGGTTATATAAAAGTTATTTACTTTTACAAAAAGGGTTTAAGACAATAATTACGAAGGGACACAGGTTTCTCCTTGGGAGAGGAAACATTATATGAGTTTAGTTTGAGATTACAAAGGCATTAGTGAAGGACAATGTTTGGTAGTACTCTTTAACAATTAAGTATTCCCTTCCGTTGATTACCAAAAAAAAAAAAAAAAAAAAGTATTCCCTTCCGTACTTTATTCAGGACCTAAAATAAAATAACATAAAAAGTATTAGTTCTATATTCAATTGAAAGCTTTTTTTTTTTTTTTTATTCACCAAAAACAAAATTGAAAGCTTTTTGCATAAACAATATTATTCGTTTTTAATTTGGTAGCAAAAAATATGTACTATTGGGTTTTATTTTATTTTTTGGGGTGAAATACGAACAATGTTCATATTTGAGTTAGATCTATATGTCTTCATTTTTTCTATTTTCTTTGAACAAGTAGTACTTATAAATTTTGGGGATGGGAAATCATTTTGTCCACTCGGCCGAATCAAACAAAGTCTTGGAGTTGGAGGTGCCTCAAAAAAAATCTGAATAGCTTTCTTTTTCATTAGAATTCATAATATTTAATTTAATTTATTTATTTTCAAACCAATGCAGCTTAAATAGCTCTACAAAATCTATTGAAATAATTTTTGAGTTTAATGATAATACCCATGATTTTTAAAATTTTGCAGTTTGGTCTTTAACTTTGAGCAATCTAGATTCTCAATTTTTAAATTGTTACAATTCATGCCTTTTAATTTTTGTCTAACAGAGCTAACAACCTTTTCACGTGACTATATTAAATATTGTATCAAATTTCGAATTAAAAAGTTTTAAAATGCAAAATTTTAAATCAGTTTTAAATATCTTTTAATTCTAAATTTGATATAGTTTATTACCAATTAGTTAACATGTACTATTTTTTTAATAATAAAATGTACTAAAGTGCAAAATTTTAAAAATAGTTTTAATATTTTGCAATTATCTTCTAATTTTAAAATTGATACAGTTTATTACTAGTTATATGAGACGGTTTTAAACTCTAGTTAAAAGTCAAATATGACCAAAATTTTTAAAAGCCTAATGTGTCGAAACGTTGGAAGGTTTAAATTGCAAAATTTTAAAAATTATTAGTACCAAAGTATAATTAACCCTAATTTTTTTTATTGATCAATTATTTGAGCTTACACTGTCATTAATTTAACAGCTTGAATGGCATCAAGTTCAATTTCACTAGCTTATTGGAGATGAACAATATTCTATACTTGACTTTAATTGAATCAAATCTCATTCAAACAAGGTCATGGTCCTCTTCAATATCAAGTTCTTGCTCAAAATTCCAAAAATTCTTCTAAAATATGATTATATGCGGGAAATCTTAGCTACATTATTGTGTCTGCTAACTTTGAACTTCGTACAAGGATATAAAAGATTGGAACTTAGAATTAACCTCTCAAATGGGAGGCAATAATTGCGGTGAGGGTTTTGATTGAACATAACTTAAGCTTGCTATTTTAATTAGCATTTTCCAATTAATTTAAGATACCCCAAAAAAAAATGCCATTTGCAACATGTTTCACAATGGCAATAAGGATTTAAAGTTTTGTGTATGAACGTTCGCAGAGGTAGTGACAATATATATATATATAT
>QANX01001256.1:0-116506 GCA_003254975.1 Ochetophila trinervis
GCAAATTAGATTTATAAAAAAAATTTATTACTTTAGAAACTCGACAATGTCTGATAAAGCCTCCAAAAGCAGACATTCACTTTGTCAATGTCAATGTCATATCAGCTCGACATTCATTATATATATTACCATTAGAGCGTATTTTTTCAAAACAATGTCTATTTATGCTTATGTGTCATATGACTCATATTAATTTTAACAAATCACATTCTATTAGAGATACTC
Source organism: Ochetophila trinervis (assembly GCA_003254975.1). Taxonomy (NCBI): domain Eukaryota; kingdom Viridiplantae; phylum Streptophyta; class Magnoliopsida; order Rosales; family Rhamnaceae; genus Ochetophila; species Ochetophila trinervis. The sequence goes on from QANX01001256.1 coordinate 226, forward strand.
TAAAAATTGTTCATATACAAATGTTATGTTTGGCATCGTTATGGGAAATCAGAAACAGCTTTTAAAAGTCAAAAGCTAATTTTGAAAGTATTTGAATAATTTTATGAAAATACTTCTGGCTTCTAAAAGTTCTTTTAACTAAAGCTTGAATTTTTTTTTCATAGAGCATTTTTAAAAAAGCAAAATAAAACAAAAACAAAAATAAAAATGATGTCAAACAGGACCAAAAACTCTCTACAAATGCTAGTATATGTTGAATCATTGGTTTACATTGTGTAGGCCCATCTAAGGACTGAGGTAAAGCCTCCAATTCTATGTTATATAGAGGTGTAAAAATGGGCTGGACAGCACAAACACGGCACGAATACGGCATATTAAAATTAGGTACAGTATGTGAACGGCACAAAATAAACTATGTTTTGATAAGCACGAAGCACGTAATAGACTGTGTTTGGGCCTGAAAAATAAGTACATGGGCTAAGCACGGCACGAGCACTGATAAGCACGGCATGGACACGAGCACGTAATAAGCATGGCACGGGAACAAGCACATGATAGCCTGAACACGGCACGAGCTCGTAATAAAGCATGCATATAAATGTTTTAACATTAAGACACAAAATAAATTTATATGGTTAAAATAATGTATAAAACATTATTTATTATAATTTATATAGAAATGTATTATATAAATGATAAATTACTAATAGTGACAAGAATATTTATACTAGTAAGAGCTATATAATAATACATATTATTACTTATAACAAATATAATAGAAATAATACTAGTTAATTAAATATTAACACAACAGACATACAAATATAATTATAAATCTATTTTATTTTTTATTGATATTTTGATATATATATATATATATATATTCCATATCTATTGTTATAAACATCAATGATAATATCATATAGTTCATATAGTTATAATGTAAAAGAAATATAAAAATCAAATAGTGAATTTGAACGCAACATGCCAACACCAAACACCATATAATATTATACAAAATCGAAATGAGATTACCCACTCAAGTGAAAACCTAGGACATATAATATTATACAGAATAATAAAGAAAAAAATATAAATTATACCTATTTAACTATCATATTCTATAGTTGCAAATAACCCAGTTAAACTATTTAATTAATAAATAATTAGATATAATATATTTAAATGATAAATTACTCACCATAAATGTCAATTTTATAATTAACAAAATAACTACAGTAAACTTGTATGGCAGTAATACATTTTAATGCATTAATTGTTTTATTTTATGTCATATATATCACTTACATATTTTAATTAAAATTGATAAATAATAATATTAACCATATTTTATTTTATATATATCATTATAGAATAAATTTTTAAATATTTGGATTCTGATTTTATGCATTGTTTTACTCTAGAAGATATAGAAAAGTTTAATATATTAATTTGGTGGAAAAAACTTTTCCTATACTTTCTATCATGGCATGTGATCTTTTAACACATTCAATGGTTACTGTAGCATCGGAATCTGCTTTTAGTGTAGGTAATCAAGTGTTGGATAAGCGTAAAACAAGATTAACGCTAAACATTTTGAATTGTCTTATGTGCATGAAAGATTGGAAAGATGGAAAACTTAGAATTCAAAATTAAAAAGATGATTTAGTTGATTATTTTTCAATTATAGATTTAAATTCAAATGTTGATTTAAAATAAAATATATGAAAAAATTATTAATATTCTTTTCTATTGCTTTTACTTGTAAATAAATAATTGTATTATCCACAAATTAAATAATAAAGCATATTATTTCTATAACTAATTTAATTTCTTTGTATTAATTTATTTTAGATGATTTTTATTCATACGGTCTATATTATTCAAATTGTGTAAAATATATTTGACACGGGTACAAACATGATCAGGGTCTTACACGAGCACGACATGTGCCTGACACGAGCACGGCACGAGCATATATATGCTTGAGCCCATAGCATGCTTGGCACGACACGAATACTAGGTCGATACGAACATGACACGAAAAATAAATGGGCTAGCATAAACACAGCACAAGCACGAATATGCTATACTTTAAATGGATTGTACTAGCACGGCACGACCCATTTTACACCTCTAATGTTATATAGCCTTTGGTCCTCATTCTTCCACTTTTATCTGTGATTACAATTTACAAATATTCTAAATTAGAGAGGAGAGATATTTCATATTTAGTTCATAATTTGAACTTAAATTGTATCATTTATATTATTTTTAAAAAAAATTATATTATAATAATTTAATAATTTTAATACATCAAATTCTAATCTAAAAAAAAGCGAACATGTTTCGAATTTATGGCAATAATATATAGGGATGTAAGTGGCATACTAGCTTAGCTAAGTTCACTTTATAAATACAATTACCATCACCATTTTTCTAACCACACTTGTTTTATAAGGAAATTTTTTACTAAATAACCTTAACTGTAAATTATTATAAAAGTTACTAGAGTCTAAAATCTAACGAATAAGGAAAAAGGTAAAAATAATTACTGAATAGGGGAAAAGGTAAAATAATTACTACACAAGGATGTTAAGAGCATGTTTGGTTTACTATGCTTTTACGTGGTTGTAAGAAAATTTTGAAGAAAATACAATTATAAACATTTCTGAATATTTTAATTTTCCTGATTTTTTTCTTAATTTTTAATTTTTAACTTTGCTTTGTTTTTTCTTTTCTTTTTTCATGATCATCTCACACATTTCTCATTCCTCTAACATATCAATAATAGCTAATAATCATATGTGCACAAAGAAGAAGCTCGGAACTTTGAAAGTTTCCAAGGTAGAATAGTCTTGAACCTTTGGTCTCAAAAGATTTATATCGTTGTCGAGCTATCAGGCAACGCTGAAGAATGTTGACCTTTGACACTCTCAATCCACGTTCAGTCAACGAATGCTAGCTATCTACGTTACTTCTTAGGACTAGCTAAGAAAACATTTTTTAAAAAAAAAAAAAAAGGATTATGGAAGTAATTATCTGATAGTATTACTCCTTTTGCTGTCATGTGAAAAATAAAAATAAAAATAATTGAAAAAAAAAAAGCATCAAAATCTATTGCTCACAAAAAAAGTTGAATAATTTGAAGTGAAAAAGCATGAAGCTAAAGATAAAGAAAAATCTCCCACCAGAATAAAATGTAACATTTTCAAATACATGGGCACCTTAAAGAAGTAAAATGAAGAGCATTTAAGTGACTTCAGATGAATATGAAAAGAGAATCAAAAATCCAAATCATGAATTTGCATTTGAAATTATCAACAATACTAGTATTTATTTCTGCCTTTATATATCTCAAACCCATAAGAGCAAAAAAGCCCAATCAAAATAACCTAAAGAGAGTTTTTTTCCAAATGCAAGGTTACAAAGAAAAGGAGAGCCATGTGCTCAGCTTAACCAGTAAACATTGAACCAAAAGTGCAAAGCAAAATGAAGAGCATTTAAGGTACACTCGAGTGAATATATGAAGAAATTAAAGAATCCAAATCATGAATTTGCATTGGAAATTATAAACAATCTTTAGCATTTATTTCTGACTATATATCACAAAACTCCATAAGAGAAAATTAAAAAAAAAAAAAAAAGAAGAAGAAGAAGAAAAACCCCAATCAGTACCTAATTTAAAAATTGCCNTATATATAAATTTTATTAGTTAAAATGTAATTGGATTGATTTGATTGTTCAATAAGTTTTTATTGTTAAATTTCAAAATCCAAATCCAATTATTATATTAGATTAATCGTTTTTATTTGATTGGTCAATTTTTTTAAAACAAAAAATATGTGCGTTGGAGCATTTTGAAGGAGTTACCAACGAAAAATTGGTTATGTTAAAAAAAAAATTAAAAGCAAAATATCCGAAAAAAAAATTTGAGAGCAAAGTGCAAGAGATTATAAAATTTGGGAGCAACAGTGTGAATAACTAAACAATCAATGAGTGTAAATACGTGGAGCAATGGTAGAGTAGTGGGCAGATCTGACGATTACTCTAACCTAAAAATTATAGTACAATTCTGACTATCCAGTCATGTCGTCGTTCAAATTGGCGCCCAAATATTCACATACTCTGCGCGGGACTCGGAGACGGACTTCCTGCCTTTTGGCGATTCAGAATTCAAAATGACGAAGAGAAAGATCGATAACACAACCTTTATCATCAATCTTGACCCTCCGATTTCAGGTTAATTTCTTCTCACCGCCATTGCTAATATCTTTCTTCTCTTTCTACTTCACAGCCGTTAAAGGTTTTTCCCACCGGTAGCAGTACAAAATCATAGTGGTTTTTTTTTTTGGAGTTATTTTTATTTTCTTGTACATTCCCAGTTGCCAAACATCTATTTTTTAACAAAAAAAGAACAAAAGGTTTTGTTTTGTTTTGTTTTGATTTTGATTTTGATTTTTTATTCATTAGGTTTAAGGGTGAGTTTGGGTGTTTGATAATACTTGTTCTTCTGCTTATCTTCAGTATTTCTGGGTTGTTATGATTGCCCCTTTTTGTTTTTGTAAAAATTATCTATTTCGGGGGTGACAATTGAAGACACGGGTTGGCGGAAAAAAATTCCTTTTTTTTGAAAAACGTTTAAACTAATTGGGGCAGAACAGAGGAAAATAAAATGTTTAGCGACTTTCCTGCTGAGTCAATAATTTTAAGTGACATACATATCATAGGTTTAAAATATATTATGTTTAGTTTAACAGTGCCATGAAGCTTTTGTTTTATGTATTTGTCTTGGGAGATTTGTAGAGAAATTCTTATCAATGAGTGTGTTTTGTGTCCTGATCAGAGGTTTCAAATCATTGCACATATTCTCGAAAGAGGTCAGCAAACTTGCAGGGTCGAAAAAAGAAGTTTACTAAACAAGACTATGAAGAGAAATTTCAATGGTTTTTACACATTCCTCGACAAAAGAGATCGAAGAGGAAAATTAGCCACAAGAATGCAGATCATGATGCAGATGCAGTTTCTAAACAAGATAAGAAACTAGAATCTCGAGCTTTAATTAGCCACAAGAATGCAGATTATGATGCAGATGCAGTTTCTAAACAAGATAAGAAACGAGAATCTCGAGCTTTAATTACCCACAAGAAAGCAGATTATGATGACGATGCAGTTTCTAAACAAGATAAGAAACGAGAATCTCGAGCTTTAATTACCCACAAGAAAGCAGATTATGATGACGATGCAGTTTCTAAACAAGATAAGAAACTAGTCTCTCGAGTTCTAATTCGCCACAAGGATGCAGACAGTGCAGATGAAGTTTCTAAAAGAACTCAAAAACTAGACTCTCGAACTTTTGAGTGTTACTTGGAGTGAGTTTTAGTCTTTAAAATTTACATATATGAGAGAAAGCCTTGTTCATTGCCTGTTTTTTGAGCATTTATTGCTGATATTTTTAACATGTATAGGAATTTGTGGAGGAGCTTCGCGGAGAATCAGAGGACTTCCTGTACATACCTTGATTGTTTATGGTTTACCTTGTACAAGAAAGTACCTCAGAGATCTAAGGTGCTGTCATGGATTAACAAGAAACATATTTTCTCAAAAAAATATGTTTTTGTTCCTATAGTTTGCTGGTAGATGCTTTTTTCTTGTCATTATTTTTAGATTTTCAGATTTTCTTTCTCAGCAATGCATGGGATGTTAAAGTTTGAAGTGCCATTCTTTTAGGGGTCACTGGAGCCTACTAATCTTGTGTCACTTCGGTGAGAGTTTGCAATCAGAAACCAGAACAACATGCATGTTGTTGCTGGATTCTCTTGAAGGTGCAGATCCTAGGCGGCTTGAACAGGATATAAGAAAGTATGTTTGATTATTACCTTTTTCTCTTTTAATTTTCACAAAACATGATTCTCTAATTTAGAATTTCATGCCTTCTTTCTTGTCAGATTTATATTCGACGTTTATAAAGCAGAAGGCAGGCCTGAAACCAAAGATCAAATAAGAAAAATTCCTCTCTTGGTGCCAAAGGTGATCATGAAACTTTCTTTTGACTTCTTTCAATATCAATCTATCATTTCATAATTGTTTTACTTACAATCATACTTTTTTTATTTTTATTTTAAATAAAAAAATCAGGTACCGCAGCAGAGAGATGGAGAGGAATGTGGTAATTTTGTTCTCTACTTCATTAATTTGTTCATGGAAGGTGCTCCAGAGGATTTTAGCATGAAGGGCTACCCTTATTTTGTAAGTTGTCCCTCGGCTTTGAATATGTTTATCTTTGATGCATGGATCAGAAAGTTCTATAATGGATTTTTTTCTTTCTGATATGAAACTCTGCAGATGAAAAAGTGTTGGTTTACTCGCGAAGGTTTGGAACGCTTCTGTAAGAGGCTTGATTCTTTTCCCAAGTGACCTCCATATATAAACGAAGAATTTGTAGACAAATATGTACAAAGTAATTGCAAATTATCTTGACCGAGAAGTAAAGCAAATATGTTTAGGTCAGTTTACTATAACAAGTTTTTAGTGACAATTCTAATAGAAATGCCATCAAGATATCTTGATGGTAGAATTATTATTATTATTATTGGCATTTCCTAATCCAATGGTTATTAGCTGTTCTATTTTTATTCGTCAAAATTTTCCCCGTGCATGTTAATCTACATTTGTACTTTTTTTGCATCTGCAAAATATAATTTTAGAGTTTTTTTTTTTGTTTAAATCAAGTGGACCTGAATATATTTATAAAATTAATTTGCTGGAAATTTTATGGGTGGTAAAGAAATGATTTTTGACATTTTCAATAAAGTAAAGCTGTATCAAAACCTTGGTTGAACAATTCCAATCCATATGACAATTTAGCTTGTGAAGAAAAAAAATACCTGGGACAAAAAGGTACATTTTTGGGGCTAATTTCCCACTTGCTGTCGAACGCATATCAATTAGGACTTCCTCTCCATGTCTCCAAAATAAATAAACAAAGAAAAATGAAATTGGAAAAGGAAAAAGAACACCTAAACATGAGGCTAATATATGTACAAAAGAGCTCACAAATAATGATTTTCCTTTTTAATGAACAAGATCAATTTATCAAATGGTTCCCACTGGAGAAGGGGATTTTAATGGTTCCCTTGGACAGATGGGAAGGAACACCAATATTTTCTACTTTGGATGTACTTTCTAATGACTCTAGCGATCGTGAAGCTTGGAGGGCCATCTCGGCATGAAGTTGGAGACATGTCATAGCCATCTGAAATTTTAATATGTAAATTAGGACCTTATAATAGTAAAGCAAATAAATCAAATTTAAAATTACAATTTTTTTTAATTGTTTAATTTAGTTACATAATTTTGAGCTTGTAAAAGGTAATACAAGGCAAAAAAAGAAAACAAGGTGATATAAAATTTAATAAAAGCTCTGATAATGGTCAAGAATTGGTTTCCCGTAAAACTGTTCTTGTAACTTATAAAATAGGCAGTATAATTAGAAAGCGAAGTAAAAATGAAAACCATGCATAAATATTAAATACTGGACCTATATGTATAGAATTACTTTCTTACCGTATAGCACTCTCTATCAGTGTCTGATTCAGCCACGTGAAGCGCCCAACTGCGAATCCATTCAAGCCCTTTAGAAATTTCAAGATTTCCTTCAACTAAGGAAGATGCTACTGAAGAGGGATGGAGTGACACCAATATGCATGAAGCTGCAAAAAGGACTGCTCTTCTAACATAGGCTTCTTTGTGATGGCATATGGCCCTATGCAATATAAACACCATGGAAATCAGTACAGATTATTTTCAGGCTCGGAAGAGGTGAAGACATCATTCAATAGGGGAAAAAGAAGAAGGTTAATTGTCATATTACACATGCACATCTTAGGGTCAGGGTTATGTCTTGTCTGCAATGAGGTCAATCTCAAGAGTGCGACAATATTTTGGGATAGTTTATATGCTGTTTTTCATTTCATTACCTTGAGCTAAGCATATCTAGAAGAGGGGAGGCCAATGAAGATGCTTCTGGATGCATGGCTGCACATTTGATACATACACCAAGCATATAGATGAGTTTCCCCAGGACAATAAAATCTCTATCAAGCAAGTCAACACCATGCCTTTTCTTATCAAAGCCTTGCATGGCAGGCAGCATAAATGCTGCTGCATAAATTGGAAACTTATTTTGAGACCATTCAATTTGATTTTTTTGCATATTTGATGATTGTAGGCTCCATCTGTGTGTCTTCCCTTTTTTGATCTGACCAGGTTTTGAGGGAAGTTCCCTCTCGTAACGAGTTGACCAGTTCAGTAAAGTTCCTGTTTCTGAAATCTCTTTCCAGGAACCAGCTCCTGGAGGCCCTATGTCACTAGGCAAAAACCACGCTTGAGTCTCTGATAAGGTTGATATGAGGGCCCTGGTCTGATGTTTTGGTTTGAGAGTTTTAGCATAAGCAAGCTCCTGAGCAGCATTGGTCATGACATCGAGTATCATTATCCGTTGACTAATATCAACATTTGGTGAATATAGTAATTTATTCAAAGTTTGAAGAGTTTCAAAAGGACAAGCAGCAAGCAGAGCAACCAATGTCTTTTGCCTCTTCTCTTCAGCTGATTCTTCCTCACCTTCTACAGCCAAGTCAGAGCAACGAACCTGTATAAGAGTACGGGCAAGATCACTTGCTACATGCCTAAGTTCATCAGGGGATGCACGAACAAGTTTTTCAGCAACATCTAGAGCCTTCTCCACCTGCATACAGTGCATGTGTAACTATCTAAAAAAAATAACTCGTTTTGACTCAACTAACAGGATGAACAGCAAGGAATTACATCAGGACCAATTGAATTGGGTAATCCAGTCATTTTTATTTTTGCTATTCTTCCCAAATGTTTTATTAGCTTACAAAAAGGAACAATATTGACCCAGCTTGTTTGAAATGCTTACCAAAAGAGATCTCAAATGTGGCATCAAATAGCTCAGATTATGAGAATACCACAAACTGAAGATTCAAAGTATATTCTCTGAAGAAAATTTGGACACAAAAATGATAAATGAATAAAGATGACTTACCCCTTCAGCATCATCAGATTTCCGTAATGCCCCAACAACATCAACTAGATGTGAAAAGTTTCTTTTTAAATCTGTGTCATCATCAGACAAGTCATATGGTTGTAAAGAGGAGTCACTGGAGGTATCTGAATTGTCACTATCATTATCTTTGTCGTCTTTGTCAGAGACTGATTCAGAGTTTAGAGTAACTGGATCAATAATCTCGTCTGGATCAACAGACTTATATTCAGATACTTTCTTAGCTTTACTCAAGCCATTCCCCAGCACTGTGGTAGTAGAAGTTTTAACACCAATACTCTTTTCTGCACAATCAATGGTTCCCAGAGTCCCTTCCTCAGATTTAATCAATCCAAACTCCCAGTCAATAGTCTCCCCAATGCAGCTTTCATCAAGGTATAGAGGATTTTTTGGATCAATAACTCTAGAGAACACTAAAGCAACATTGCTAGCCATTTTTCGAACTAAATGATTAGGGCTCTCCAATCTACCTGCAAGCAGAAAGACAAGTTATAAAATACTAACAGGTCACGTTGCAAGATACTTATTGAGAGGAAGGAACAAGATTACAGCTGACTCCTTGAAGAATTGAGTGCATCACATCCTTGGTCTCGTCTAGTTCCTCTTTAGACATCTTCTCCAGGGTCAAGCCAACAGCTGCAGATACATCTGAATTACAAGATTAAGGGGCAACATAATCCAAAAAGAAGTTAATGGAGATCGGATTTATTTTATTTTATTTTAAAGCAACAGGAAGACTTGCAGAAGAGTTGCTAAATATGTTCATTATAACTAATGGTGAAGCTCCTACTACTTATCTCATTGTAGAAATCAATACTAAAATCCTATGAAAACTACTAGTAGGGTCTGAATAAAGGAATGAGAGAGGATACAAGTTTGCTGCTCCATTGTGGCTGTTTGCACAAACTCCCTTTTAGACCAAACGGTTACCAGACGCTGCAAGATCTCCAAGAAAGTGCAGGTCTTTTGACCTTTTGAAAGTGAATTTGCAACTGGTGGGCATTCAAGCACAGAAAACTGAAGAATCCATCGCAGGCTACGAACAGGAAATACTTTCCAAAGTAAAAATTTGTCAACGAACATGGATCTGATACAAAAGAAACATCAAAACTGCCAAAATGTTAAAAGAGGTCATCAGTAGCATTTGGTCATAAGTCATAACACTAAGGGGTGACATCATGAACTGTCCACTTGATCATAACAATGGCAAAAAAAAAATAATAAAAGAAGAAGAAAAAGAGAAGCATATGTCATTCACTGACCTTACTGATGCTTGATGTTCAAAAATTCGATGAAAAAGTAACCAAAGAATCCAGTAAGCTTCCACATCACTTGCAGATCCAGTTGCAAGGTGCTGTAAAAGCTGCTCTGACATTCTTTCTACAGCATATGAATCTTTGATTGTTTGCATCAAATTCAACCAAAATTGGGAACCAGGGTTTGACTCAAATACATCCGAGAGAAGTAGATTAACAGTTGATGATAAGAAGCTCTGGACATGTGTAATGATCTTTGGGATTATTTCACTTAAAAGCACATCTGCAGAAAAGAAAAACACTATGGTTAAAATTTCCAAGGCCTCCTGCTTGACAGGATAAAGCAAGAATTCCCAACTAATACTAATCTCAGTGCACTGTTTAATGAGAAAACATGAGTAGCTCCTCCGTTTGATGGAGATGAGTAACTTGTATGGAAGTGTGACTTTTTCTAGCACAAGTACAATTTTTAATTGCATAGCTTAAAATGTAAGTATTTTTCATTATCTAACTTAGGTTATAATAGTTACCTACAGCTCCACGTCGACAGATACGAGCAAATATTTCACCAACAAATAACAAGGTACCATCCATGTCACTTTTATTCGAAATGGCTCCTTTCTGCAATAGATTCATATTGCTTTCTTCTGCTAGAGAAAGAAGCTGAATGGTAATCTGTTTGAAGAACAAACTATAGTAATCTGGTGAAGAATAAACAAATAAAGGAAGCAATAAAAAAAAGTATAAATATCATATCACTAACTCCATCTCAATAACAGTTGGCAGACAGCCCAAAGTTTATAACAGAACACAATTCTGTTCATAATCTTAGCAAAAACTTGTGAAAGCCAAACTGCAAGCATCAAAATACATGAACCCACACAATTAAGAACATAAGATAAAAAGGATACTGCGATGAAAGTGAAGCTGGCGCTCTTAATCGTACTTTGTCAGGTACAGATGTGACAATCTGTGCTACCCTAGATAAAGCTGGCTTGAAATGTTGATTGGAAGAATCTTCACAATGGCAAGAACCACCAAAGTCCCTAGCTATCTGGAGCATCCCATCATTTTCGAGTAAGCAAAGTACAAGTAACCTTGGTAGTGGTAAAATAAAAACAAGACTGACAGTTAGATACTAATCACGCTTCAAATAATATATCATAAAAGCATATAATAAGAATAGGAGCACATTCAAAACACAGGGACAGTATCAGCATAACATAAAGGAAGGTATTTGCACCAGATAACTTTGGCTTTCAGAGGTGTGTACCAAATACAATTGCGAATTCAAAGTGCAGGATAAAATCAATATCTCATGCATACCTTTCAGCATTAGAGGTGACAGCATTAACATCAACATCATCACTTCCACTCTGCTGTAGACAAGGGACTAAGGTCTGAACAACCTCAGATGCAAGACCATTGACGAAAAACACATCATAGACATGTTTACGAGCTGAAAATGGAAAACAAGCAAGCCAATTGCAAGCAACATCTGCATAAAACAGCAATTTATACAGGACATAAGAAGCTTTATAGTCAGATTAATGAAACAAGAATATCACCTAAGAAATTTACCACGCAAAAGGACGCGAGCAATTGAAGGAAATGCAGCTCCTCTGTAGAATGACTGCCACCACTCTCTTCTCTCGTCTGCTGTGGGAATTTTGGCATTAAGGACCTGGACAAACAAAGATACAAATATAAAGCCCATGGAATTAAAAAAAATAAAAAATGAACGTACAATTTCAAACAGAATTAATCCCCAAGATTTCGAATGTCCATGAATCAAACGAAAGCACACCTGCCCTCTGTACCGCTCATCAATACTTCCTGAAATTTCACAATTCATTTTCAGTTTTTTTCCCCGTAAAAAATCTACAAAGCAAAAACTATACATATTCGAATAAGAATTGATATTTGATCTTTCCAAAGTCTATATATTAAAAACAAACTAAACAGAGCATTTTCTGCTGATATTGTTCCAAAATTTTTATTAAATAAAGCAAAATTCTATTAGTTTTGTCGGTCATTTAGTAAACAAAGAACAAAAAGAAAAAAGAAAAAAAACATTATTCTTCTACGATTTTCTCTGCAACCAAACAACCGGTTTCACAAACTCAAAAACCATTAAAAATGATAGAAAAGAGAAGCTTTCAAATGACTTGGTCGACCTGAGAGAAGAGAAGCATCGAGAGGAAAGAGGAGGTTAGCGATGGAGTGAAGCTTGCAAATTACTTGGTCGACGTGTTTGGCCTTGTTTATGCCGGAGATTAACTCTCCGACCTTCTCAAGGACTTGGGCTTCTACTTCTCTCTCTCTCTTTGCTCCCTCCGCCTCCTCTTCCTTCATGCTCATTGCTTCCCACCAGCTTGTTTTCTGGCAACAATATTATTTCTGTTTCCAAAATCAAGCACTTGTTTTTTTCTTTTTTCTTTTTCGGCAGCAGATGAATTCGTTCGTTTGGGGAAGCAACTGTAATTTTGAGATATAAATTTCGGGAAGAAAAGTTGTAATTGAACGGAAATAGTTTCTCTCAAGTTAAAGCCTAATTAAATAAATAAATTCATTCTTTGATTTTCTTTCTCATTTTTAACAAGTAAAAATTACAATTATCACATGTTTTCAATAGAATATGTTTTTTTTTTATCATCCATTAATTTTGTTTTTTTTGGACTTTTGACATTACAATAATTCGTTTTTCATTATGATTAATTATATTTAAAAAACTATATAAATTATACATGAATCCATAGATAGATAATAGACAGATAATTAATCTCTTATTTATCATCGATAATAGAGGTATATAAAAAAAATTGATTAACCGATCAACTTAACTTATTTATATGCTAATTAATAGTAATTAAAATAAAAACAAATAAAATAAGTCCAAACTAAATTTATTAAAATATAAAAATTTCAAAATAGTTTATAAATTATTGTTATTTTACGTGAATTAATATTGATTTGGTTTTTTATTTAAAAAATACTTATAATTAATATATTCTTTAACTAGTTTTGTTTTATTTTAAAAAATAAATATTTTTACTGTCTAAATGTTACAAAAATTAATAAAAAATGTGATTATATAATAAAGAAAACAAATTTAGCATTTTTTTTTGCAAGGTAAATTAGCTACTTAATATTTAAAATTATAAAGTCTAAAATTTATGGATTTTTGAAAGTTAGAAACTAAAATAGTGGTAATTTTTGAAGAGTTTTTTTTTTTTATCAATTTTTTTTTTTGAAGAGTTTTGTGTAAAAAGAATCATACCTTCTTTTTACCTTATGAAACCATGTTTCATAATCCATAATAAAAACGACGTCGCAGCTTTGGTGGCGTAGCGTTCCGTACTTTCCCTCTCTATCTTTTTTTATCTCTCTGCTTTGTGTTCTCTCGCAGAACACGACCTTCCCTCTCATGGCGACTGCGGTGGTAGCCGTCGAGACCACCACAAAGCATCCCCGACCGGGTCGGGGCGGGTTTCAGGCCCATGGACTATCCGAAGAGGAAGCCCGAGTCCGAGCCATCGCCGAGATCGTCAGCTCTATGGTCGACCTCTCCCGGAAAGGTCAAAACGTCGACCTCAACGCCCTCAAGTCCGCAGCTTGCCGGAAGTACGGCCTCGCACGTGCGCCGAAGCTAGTCGAGATGATCGCCGCTTTGCCGGAATCGGACCGGGAATCTCTGCTTCCGAAGCTCCGTGCGAAGCCGGTCCGAACCGCCTCGGGAATCGCAGTCGTAGCCGTGATGTCGAAGCCGCATCGGTGTCCTCACATCGCCACTACGGGGAATATATGCGTCTATTGCCCAGGCGGACCTGACTCGGACTTTGAGTATAGTACTCAGTCTTATACTGGTTACGAGCCTACCAGTATGCGCGCAATTCGAGCTAGGTTTGATTTTCTTTAACCTCTCCCTTTGGAATTTTTTTAATTTTTTAATTTTTTTCTAAGTTTGTTTTTATCGAAATTGTTATTGGATATTCGTGCGGATGATTTTTGGTTTTAGCAAGTAGCCTTTGAGTGAAATATTAGACTAGGGAAAAGATTTATGAAGGATTTAAATATTGTTATTTTTTTTACTCATGTTTAAAGTTAAATTTATACTCAGTGACATTGTAGAAAGATCAAATTTTCAGTTTGGTTGTCAAAAAGTGTAATCAGCACTAATATAATCAACTTGGGAATTTGGTTGTGGGGGTTTAACATGTAATACATTGTGGGTTGGTTTCGTAAGAGACAGAGGCAAATAGTATTCTTCATTTGCTTAATAACTTTTTCGATTATCAGTTAGATTTAATTTAATGCATTTGTTACTGGTTTGTAATATCTTGTAATTATATATATATATATATATATGTATATTGTATTGATTTTCATTTACCTTCTGTTTATTTGGTTCTAGATACAACCCTTATGTGCAGGCTAGAAGCAGGATAGATCAGTTGAAACGTTTGGGTCACAGTGTTGATAAGGTGTGGCTTGCTTCTCTGTTCGAAACTTGAGTATTTATTCTTCGGGGTTTCAAAATTTCAATCATATGTTTCAGCATGCCGTTGCCATCACATTCTTACTGGCATGGCCATATGTTTGCAGGTTGAGTTCATCCTAATGGGTGGTACCTTCATGTCACTGCCAGCAGATTACCGAGATTACTTCACAAGGAATCTTCACGATGCCTTATCAGGACACACCTCTGCAAACGTTGAAGAGGCAGTTGCCTATTCCGAGCATAGTGCTGTCAAATGTATTGGCATGACAATTGAAACGTGAGTCATTAATTAAACAACTTTCTCATCCTATTTTTATCATGGTTTTAAGTAAATTCTTCACTTTCTTTGATGCCCTAGTGATTTATGTCTTCTAACTAACATGGTTTTGAATAAATTCGCCACAACCTCTCCCTTCTCCCCTTCCATATTCTTCTTTTTCATTACTGTTAATATGGGAGGGCTATGGTTTTATGTACGTGTAAGTTGTAACTATGGACTGGTCACTGTCACATTGAGCAACAGGCAGAAAGTCAGTGGTAAAGTTTGATCAGTGGCATTTGACAGTTAGGAGTGTGTAAGTTTTGTTTTATGAGAAAACTGCTGCCTGGTGGAAACTAATTCTGAAGTTTCAACTTATTTATTATGTCATCACAGTGTTTCACTTTGATGCTGAAAATATCTTCTTCTTATGCTAAATTTGTCAGGAGGCCAGATTATTGCCTTGGACCTCACCTGCGACAAATGCTTTCTTATGGTTGTACACGTTTGGAGATTGGAGTTCAAAGCACATATGAGGATGTGGCTCGTGACACTAATAGAGGCCACACAGTTGCTGCTGTGGCCGATTGTTTCTGCTTGGCAAAAGATGCTGGCTTCAAGGTGTGCTAATTCCCCTTTCAGTCATGGGAAATAATATTAACTAAGAAATGGTCTTTGGTTAATGTTTATCTTTGTCAATTGAAAGGACTGTTCATTGTAATTCTTATATGAATATATTTTTATTAGTTTCTTTTTCTGGTTGAAAAGAATTCTTGAATTGTAATAGTTGGAGACTTGCTGAATGAGCATATAATCTACGAGCTAGTTATGCTTGTTTGCTAGGAAAACTTTCTCCTTGTTTGGTTTTAATACTTTTCTTACCAATAAAAAATGCTTATGCTTTTGCTGTAGGTTGTTGCACACATGATGCCTGATCTTCCAAATGTGGGGGTTGAGAGAGACATGGAAAGTTTCCGGGAATTCTTTGAGAGCCCCTCATTTAGAGCTGATGGGCTTAAAATTTATCCAACCCTTGTAATCCGTGGAACTGGGCTTTATGAGCTCTGGAAAACTGGAAGGTATTGCATCTTTATTTATTTTATATATTGGTTTACTGCATGAATTCTTTCTTTTTCCTGTTCTCCAGATGTGCGTCTGTTTGTGTTATATGACTTATTTTTAGATCCAAATTTGTTTTTCAAACCCAGCAATGCATATTCAAAATCAAGATTAATATTATCTTCATGTAATATTAACAGTTTCTTCATCTACAGATATAGAAACTATCCACCTGAGCAACTTGTGGACATTATAGCAAGGATCCTGGCCATGGTGCCTCCTTGGACACGTGTTTATAGAGTTCAGCGTGATATTCCTATGCCGCTTGTTACTTCTGGGGTTGAGAAAGGAAACCTTAGGGAGCTAGCCCTAGCTCGGATGGATGACTTGGGCTTAAAATGCCGTGATGTTCGAACACGAGAGGCTGGAATCCAAGTAAGTGGGCACAGCCATTCTTTTACGGGAGTCTCACACTATAAATTGGAAATGTTAAACCTCTTTCCACTATGAAGATTTTCACTAAAAATTCCTATGATTTTAGGACATTCACCACAAAATTAAGCCTGAACAAGTGGAGTTGGTTCGTCGTGATTATATGGCAAATGAAGGTTGGGAAACATTTCTCTCATATGAAGATACACGCCAGGTAGACCTCTCTTTCTCACCCTCTGTCCTCTCTCCTTGTCTGCCTCTTACCCTTTTCTCCAGATTGTGGATTTTTTTTCCATCACTGATTAGTTTCCAACTTCATTTTATTCATTACTGTCATATTTAATGAACTCACATTATCCTAGACAATCAAATATCTTATTCTTTTTAAAACAAAAGTTTTAATGAACTCACATTATAGCATCTTGTATATAAATCTGTGTTAGGTGACTCGTTTGAATCTTACATGTCCTTATTTTCCTTTTGGTGTTATGCAGGATATTCTTGTTGGGTTGCTGAGGTTGCGAAAATGTGGTCGGAACACTACATGTCCTGAACTCATGGGAAAGTGTTCTATAGTCCGTGAACTTCATGTTTATGGAACTGCCGTTCCAGTTCATGGGAGGGATGCTGAGAAGCTGCAACATCAGGTAAATTAACTAACATCTCTATATGAATTACGAATGATAAGAGCGTTTGGATGAAGTTACTTGGTTTGGAAGTACACCATCATAATTGTTTGATTTCTGCTTAGCAGTTGATAATATCATTATATATATATTCTTTAATGGAACAATTTACTCATTTTGAGAAGATGAATCTGACAGGGTTATGGTACACTTCTGATGGAGGAGGCTGAGCGTATTGCTAGAAGGGAGCATAGATCAACAAAGATAGCTGTTATTTCAGGAGTTGGAACAAGGCACTATTATAGAAAATTAGGCTATGAGCTTGAAGGACCTTACATGGTGAAACATCTTGTAGGACAAGACTAAAAAATATACATAGAACATGGTGTTGTAACATGTTTTCAAGTTAGTATTAATATCTTAATGGGTGTATTTTTATTTTCAACTTTTTTTTTTAGGGTAAATTATGTCTTATTGAGTTTTTGGAGTTTGTTTTAGGTCAATAATTTTCTGGAATCCATTGTTCCTATTATTTATTTTTGGCGAAAAAGGAGTATACATCGAAAAATGAATGTATTTTTCATTTAGAATGGTATATTCGATTTAGAATTGGTTTAGAATTGGTTGGATTTTAAAAGAGTTTAAAAGTTTAGAGATATTCAATTTCGATTTTAATAGATTTAAAATCTATTAAAATCTAGGTGTATTCAATTAAGATTTTATAAAAAAAATTTAAAATTTTATTCAAACATTGACTTTTAAAGATTTTAAAAAATAATAAATTTTAATAGATTTTAAAAAGAATGTTGGGAATGAAATAGTTTAACTGAAATTTTACTTATTGTTTATGAATTTTATTAGATTGTTGTGAATTATATACAAAATTTATAAAAATTTATGAATTTTTTTAAAATTTATAATCATGTTTATATCCATTGAACTCTGAATTAATACTCTATTTTTACTATTAGATAATTTGATGAGCTATTTATATTGTTCTACTTTCTTTCTTTGTTTTTAAAAAATAATAAAAATAAAAATTAATAAGATTTATGTTAGTATCAAAAGCGAAATATTATCATATTTTAAAGAGTTTTACTATTTGTCAAGTAGAAATATTTATTTTTAATAAAATATATTACTCTATTCCCGTCCTCCCTCCCAGTCGCTCAGATAATATATAAAGCTTTTCACTCATTCGCATGATTTTATCCCCACAATCCAGCATCCCCTAATCAAATGCTGAAATCAACATTTGCTCCTATTTTCTCGGCCTTTCCCGCCAAACCTAGAACCCCAAAAAGTTGTTCACCTGCTGTTTTTAGATTTTTTGCACATACCCCAGCTACTGTTCGACAAAATACCTCAATCAACTTCTCCACTAGCATTCTTCCACCGTACCTGTTCCCTCCTACTTCAGCTTACGTCCACCTTCCTTTCTGTCGAAAAAGATGCCATTACTGTGACTTCCCAATTGTCGCTCTTGGCTCTTCTTCGAGCCAAGCCGATGACGACCCACGCATCGTCAACTATATACAATTGATTTCTCGAGAAATCAATGCTACGAGAGCAGAAATTTCGGCCGACCCACCTCTCGAGACGGTGTTTTTTGGGGGTGGTACGCCTTCTCTTGTGCCGCCGAGGCTTGTTTCGTTGATTTTGGAGACATTGAGACTGAAATTTGGGCTGCGTTTGGATGCTGAGATATCGATGGAAATGGACCCTGGGACATTTGATGGTAAGAAGATGAAAGAGCTTATGGACTTGGGAGTCAACAGGGTGTCTTTGGGAGTTCAGGCATTTCAAGAAGAGTTGTTGAAAGCTTGTGGGAGAGCACATGGTCTCAAGGAGGTTTATGAGGCTATTGATATTGTCAAGTCTTGTGGAGTTGAGAATTGGAGTATGGATCTCATATCTTCTCTTCCCCATCAAACTCCAGAAATGTGGGAAGAGAGTTTGAGGCTCACCATTGAACAACAACCCCAGCATGTGTCAGTGTATGATTTGCAAGTGGAGCAAGGCACGAAATTCGGAGTGCTGTAAGTGATAAATCTTTTCAAACAAAAATAGTATCTTTAGATTCCTAAAATCATTTGATTCTGAAAATGGAGTTTTGCAGGTATACACCAGGGGAATTTCCATTGCCCTCTGAAACACAATCGGCTGATTTCTATAGAATGGCTTCGAGAACACTTTCTGATGCGGGTTACAACCATTATGAAATCAGCAGCTACTGCAAGAATGGTTTTCAGTGCAAACACAACTTCACTTATTGGCAGAACAAGCCCTTTTATGCTTTTGGCCTTGGCTCGGCTAGCTATGTTGGTGGGTTTAGATTTACAAGGCCAAAAAAGATGAAAGAGTACATGGGTTATGTAGAGAATTTGGAGAATGGGTTGGTGGGTTGCAATGAGAACAATCATATTGATGCCAAGGACATGGCCATGGATGTTGTGATGCTGTCCCTGAGGACGGCAAAAGGTCTAGATTTGAGATGCTTTGCAGAAGCATATGGTGATTCTCTTGTTCATTCTCTTTGTGAGGCCTACAGACCTTATGTGGAAAGTGGTCATGTGGTTTGCTTGGACGGACAGAGAAGGGCAATTACCGCAGATGAATTCAATAGATTGCTTTTTGAAGAGGACGGGGATCAAGCAAAACTGGCTTATATTCGGCTTAGTGATCCAGATGGTTTCCTTTTATCAAATGAAATGATATCCCTTGCATTTAGGGTCATATCACCATAGCCCTGATCCACTTTGAAGCTTGGAGCTGTTTTTACAGATTCGTTTTACAGATGCTTGCTCGAAAGGAACCGTTTTCCATTATTCTAGGATGGCCTATTGAAGGGTTCGTGCAGTAATGCAACAAGAAGATTTAGACAGAAAAGAGTTTTCTGCATTTAAGGCACTATGAAGCAGAGCAGATGATAATGAAAATCAATGAAGAAAAAAGGGACCAGTGTCCAATTTTATCCAGAAGTTATACAGATTTTCTACCAGGGACAAGTTTTAGAGCTTTAACCCAATTTATTTAAGATAGTCTAAAATATCCTGTTATATCGTTTGTTTAAAAATCTCCTGTTATATTATTTGTTTAATGACAACTAATTGTGAAAGTTTACTTATAATTTCCGCAAGAAGTTCTGTATGGTTAATACAAATATTTTTATAATCCAGGCTCTTTCTTTCAGCAGCAAGTCTTTATATTGAAACTTTCAGCAAAAAAAAAAGTCTTTATATTGAAATGTTGAAAAATTATGCTAAACAAACATCAAATCTTCAAAAAAAAAGGAACATTTTCAACAGCAAAGTTAAGAACTCAGAAGAAATACAACAAAGTTATCAAGGATAAGTTACAACTTTACAGGATTAATTGATCCAATAAATTGTTTATAAATGTCGTTGCTATTTTCAACAGCAAAGAGATCCTACACTAGGGAAGAACATGTCGTCTCTGGAGCTTCTAATTGGTAATCCAGCAAGTTTGGCTTCTTCCACGAATTCTTGTTCACTTTATAGTCCTTGTCTCATAAGGTGTAGTCCTTTGTTTCACAAGACCTAAACATTACCAAGAAAAGCTGTTGGAGGGCAATTCCAACTGGCATATGCAGAATATTGTCCTCTTCCTCGATCTGTACACCGAAATTGATGATTCCAAGAGCCTACAACTCAACATGAGAGTTACAGAATTTTAAATTTGTGATGACTTGCATTCCTTGCATAAACGCACAGTATATAATAACCAAGCCGATTAAAAGAATAAACAATCTTTCTATAAGCATTAGAATAGCAATATTTTTCTATTCAAGTTAACAGCAGAATTTCCATCTTTGTTAGCCAACAATGATTATTCACATTCGATAAAATTTCCAAGATTATTTGAACCATTACATTTATTACAGGACTAGCTGATATTACCTCAACATACATTCTTTTACGATAATTTGACAAAAGAAGCATGCTTAGCATGTCAGTAACTCGAAGAATGCATAAACAGAGTCTAGAAAAAACAACTAGCATGGATTACCAACTATGAGCCTTTAGCTTTCCGTCCAACTTTTGGGATGCGTCTAAGCTCTTGGCTTTTCATTCTCATATCCCTGCAAGATACAAATTACTTACCAATCCTTGAAAGAACTTTCTCCAAGAGTTTCTAATGACTTAAAGTGATACCTTTGATGCAAATAAACAAGAAGATAAAACAGTGGAAGAAGCATCATAGTCAGTATTGAAGCAGCCAGGTATAGAACACTTGTTTGCTTCTGCAAAGATGAAACAGCAGGACCATGCAGTTAAACCGTTAAAACAAATATATGATTGCAGAGCAACCGTATAGCTAACAAAAATCCCAGATTACCACTTCAAAAAACTAATTCAAAAATAAGGAAACAAAGCACTAATTGAACCTTTAGAAATGACCTTAAATTGTAACTGCCTATGTTTGACCTCAACAGACTGCTATGAACATTTCAAACAAGAACACACCAGCCAGCGATTGAGTTTTAATTTAAACATGTAAATTCCCTTCTGTGGATTGTGGAGAGCAGGTCATGACATCCGGAATATTTTACTATAATTTAAAGGGATAAATGCAAGCATAGAAAAGGTAATTTAAATATTTTACTATAATGTTCGCCATTGAGACCTCTTAAGTGCAAGTTTAACTTAAAATCCAATACATAAAAGTAAGACACTTAGTGAAGCCTTACCTTGCCTCCTCTAGAAAAAGGTTTCTGTTTCCCAGAGCAAGAATGGGCGTCACAAAATTGGCGCAAAAACAACTCTACAGTGACATCAGAATGTCAACATATGAAGAAAAGGAAACTAAGTGGTTTAAATTAGTACACTACCATTAACCAGAAGAGAGAAAAAAAATAAAAATAATAATAATAATAATAATGGTCATAAGAACGTTAGTATAAAGAAAGAATAGAGTTTCTCTCTTCAAAACATAGACAAATACCATGAAGTCGACTGGCTGAGGGTCCTTGATGAATAGGGAAACAACTATCAGCAAGACTCTGCAAAGAATATACTATATATGAACAAGAAAAATATAAGAGTCCAAAAAGCTAGCAATAGTAGTATTTAATAACAACCTCGCATAGGTGGCGATTCCTTGCAACAGCAGCAGGACTGCATTTGGCTTTGGTTGACTTGATTTTCATTACACGGTCACAGTGCAATGCCCCACATAAATCAGCTAAGCACTTGCTGCTGTTCTGCAGCCATTGAGAGATAGTTATATGCCCACCCATATAATGATAACAAAAACCATAATAACACGTATAATAAACAGAGTCCAAAGAATAAATAATCATATCTAATAACTTGTAGCTTTCATATACAAAATGACACTTTCCACATGCCAATGATCGCATTAAAGATAGGCAATTTGTGTCTTGCAGAATTTGAAATAGGATGGCATGAAGTATGAGAATTTCACAATGTACAAGTGCTACTACATATAAAGGAAGGTAAAAGGATCCACGTACAACATTCAGAAGATTGTAATGCCTGATATCCATGTGCTGGTCAAGAAACTTTTCAGCGCGGAAGCTTTTCTTACAGTATCCACACTGCCATTCATTTATATCGTAATGAATTTTATGCTCCTCCTGATCTCTAAATAGGTCATTGTCAGGATGAAGTCGGCACTTACTTGAAATTGAATAGTGTTCTCGTTCCACAAAGGGCATCAAATACTACACAACACGCAGCTATTAGTGTTACTCAAAGAAACAGTTTTGCAAGGCAAAATATTGTATTTCCAATCCTACATTTGAACCATACGTCCATACCTCCTCCATGATTTTCCATGCTGCCCTGCTTCTTTCTCTGGAGCAATGCACTTCATGAGCATGTTCCTGTTCTTGCTTAAGGCTTCTATCACAGAAATATAATGAGAATATTATACAGATAAAAAACATTAAACAATACTACTTATTACTGTTAATGAAACTGGTGACTTCTGCGTCTCTCACTATATTATTTTCTCATATGAAAGTAGGGAAAAAAAAATCACATGTTTTTCTTTATCTCTCAAATTCATCTTGGAGTCCCACATGTTCAACAAAATTCAATCAATTAAGGCTTGGACTCGTGATGATTAATCTGGCAAGAAAGCTACACTACCTTGAAGCAGCATATCCTTCATATTCCTGGATCAGAAAATATAACAAATACTGTTGGTGACGAAAGCTTAACAAGGCAAAAACACAAACAAATTCATAATATTAGCAAATGATGAACAACAATCTGGGACACCAAGAATCCAAAGAAAAACCCTAAAACAATCCTATTACTCATTATGCTATAAATGAACAAACTAGTGAACATTTTGGTAAAAAGCTTCATAAACTACAGAAGCCACTTGCAAAACTGAACGAAATATGATTTTTAACAATTCAGGAAGTTGCTAAAAAGCCCAAAATTTCTCCTTTTTCCATCTAAAATCAGAACTTTAGCCCGGCACCGGCACCGGCACCGGCACTGGTTATTAATATTCAAGGTATGAGATTCCCAAATTCTTCTACAAAAATATAAGTTCTTGTGGCAGCTTATTGAGTCAAAATTCAGAAAATTTGCAGAAAAGCATGAACTTTTTCAGCTTCCAAAAATTGAAAACCGGAAGAAAATCATCCATATTTAATTGCAGTGAATCATGAGCCTCTGAATCAATAATTTCTTGCCCAAACAATAACTTTACATAAAATTATTTAATCTCTAAAACAAATTATACAATTCAAAAAAAGAATTAGAGCTACCAAACAACCAGCACAGAACTACAGAGAGATCTCTGGTACAAAGAAATGTGTATTTACCTGGTTTATCTGTGTTAGAGGAGAAGAAGATGAGGAAACATGTACTGTTTGTTGAAGAAAAAGCGATACCAACACCAATATTGAAGAGATTGCTGTGGTTTTCCTCATCTTTAACTCTCTCTCTCTCTCAAAATATGAAGCTTTTTTGCCACAGCAGTAGAGCTTCAATAAACTTCCGGTTTCCCGAAATTTCTTATGGCTCTGTTTTGGAAGCTCGGACAAATTCCACTTTCATTCGGAAAGGTTTAAGAATATCTTTATGCGAGAAACGAACTTTTATTTCCCTGCTGTTGTTACCCTTTATTTATTTATTTTTATTTTATTTTTCACCTTATTGGTTTTTGTTTCTCACTGGTAGAGGAAGTAGTTGTCGATTTTTTTTTTTATATTGTCAGATTCACTAAAATATTTAACAAATTTAATAAATAATGTTGTAATATTTAAATAGTTTAATTTTTAAATTTGTTTATCTATATTTATATGAATATACCACAATATTACTGTTTTTTTTTCATTTTTTCAAAAATTAATAGACAATATAACAATTTTTTTTTAAAAATTTATTTATAATGATAAACCATGTATCAATATTTCATTAGTTTAATGTTTTAATTTATTTATCCATATTTTAATTATATGAATATATTACAGTATTACTTTTTTTTTATAATTTTTTAAAATTGATAGAAAATATAACAAAATATTTTCTTTCTATTATCATATAAATTATTTGAATAAATTCGCCAAAAATAACTTTGTTCTTTCTTTGGACTTATAAATTATTTGAATAAATCGAATTTATTATCGTTGCTTTTCTTTAATCTCACACGGTCACACCATGATTCAAATGATGAGGATCTTAACCCATATGATGACTTATTAAACATTACTTTTTTAACCAAGACAAAGCATTATGAAACTTAAACCGAAGAGCAAATAAAACAAAAACGAACAAATTGATCTTTTTTTTTTTTAATTATATAATCAGGCAGATTTTCTCAAAAATTACTCATTGCTAAAGTGTGTTTTAGAGTTAATATTACAACTAACCAAAAAAATTAATTTCTATTCCATGATTTCAACACTGAATAACTCTTGGAGGAGGAGGCTCAACGCTTATTTTTCTTCTTGCCTCTCTTGCTTGAACTTGCTTCGGCTTCTTGCTCTTCAGCCTTCTGCTCTGCCTCTAAAATGGCCAGCTGCAGTGTACAAGGACAATATTCCGAGTCATTAAAACAATGATTTGTTTGGTTTTCCAGAAAGTTTATAAACTCAAAGACAGCAATAACAAAAAAAAAAGGAAAAAGTTTTACCTCATCAAGTATAGGTTTAAGCTCCCTGTACCGAGCTTCAGCAAGATCAAAGCCGTCCTTACGAAGCTCCTGCAATGGCAACACGACTTCATTAAAGTGGAAACAATGAAAGAAGTAATAACATGTTGCAGATTAACATATAAATCTAAGAAACTAGTTTTCCAGTTCGAAAAATTTTAAGGGTTGGAAGCATACCTTTCCGGTGTGTTGGGTATGCTCATGTGCTGCCATTTGCCAGTACAGGTTCGTACGTTTATAGAAATCTTTAAGGGTCTCTCCAGGCTTCACATAAAACGGGAAGCAAGCATCAGTTGAGGAAGTGATGGGAGTTAAAAAAAGCAAGGAGATTAAAGCTTGTGCGCCTTTCTAGCGACTGGTTATAAACTTATAATCAACAATAAAAGCAAAAGCCAAAGAGGTTGTAACAATGCTTTAGATTCAAAAGTCAAAGTTTTAATTCGAGTCTAGAATAATGGTGTAGAGGCAGATGAAAAAGTTGAAAATCAATAATATGTTGCCGTCTATTTTGCAGCTTTTATAAATGACAATAAATAAATAAATATAAAGATCACCATTGGTGTCCTTTGAGAATCTGAAAGACCAAGATTGGCTCTGATCTGTTCTATTCTAGCCCGTTTCTCCTTCCTCCGAAGACTCTTTCCCTCTCCCTTGATTAAAGCAACAGCATCTCCCATTTGAACTGATCCATCTTCGGTATTCTATAAAAATGACAAAATAATTAATAGATGGCTTAATTTATTTTACATTGTGAGAGTAAGCAAAAAGTGTTTCCGAGGATATGCATTGAATTTACAGACAAAAAAATTTGCAAAATCAGTAAGTTTAAATTAACGCACCTCCACATCATCATCATCCTCACTCTCATCACTGTTACTATCACTGTTGCCTTCATCTCCACTATCATCTTCATCTTCATTGTCATCCTCATCCTCTGAGGCTTCCACCCACTCAGATATGGATGCCTAAGTTTTAAACAGAAAAGCAGAGTAAGGTAAAATCAAACAAGATTCAACAAATGATAGCCAGTTTCCCCATAAGGTGAGGTACTATAAAGTTGAGATTTTTCTCCTTTTATCTTTTCTTAAAGAAACCTTCTTAAATGATTTTAAAATATAGAAAATCACATTCCTGGCAAATAAATTGCCTATACACACCTTATTTAATAAAAATCTGGAAAATAATTTTTTTCTTTGAGCAACTTGATTCAAACATGGAATTCTGCATAAGTCCTCATCCAATAAACATACTAAGGTAGCATGGAATGGAACCATGAAGCTCAAATTAAGAATCAAAATAGAATGAGAACTGAAAGCTTTTCTTCTACCTATATAAATGCACTATGGAACATCTTTTTGTGTGTGTAGGTGTGTTCGTTTTGTGAGAGAGAAAGCGAGAATGCCATTGAACAGTATAAGAAATAAATCTTCCAAGCAACAGCATAAGTGGTCAACATTTTGTGAAGCATCATATTAAATATTATACTTTTCTGTATTGAAAACCATGAGTAACAAGGATTTTATAAGAATTTATATGTAAAAATGAGCCATCACAAACCGGTATGATGCACTTCCATTCGTCAAGTTTGCTGAGATTCAGACAATACAAATCATCAAGTGTAATTTCTTGATCTTTGATCTCCATCATGCCTCCATATATATATAATGTATCTTTTCCAACAACCATGCAGGAATTGATTCGTCCACAGGGCTTCAATATCTAATAGTTTGCACCAAATTCATAATCAATACAAGGATGAATCCAAATATATGCTAAGTAAAAAAGAATATTAATACAGCATGATGAACCTCTGGAAAATCAGAATTTGGTAAGTCCAATTTCGCATTAGATATATGGTACATCCCATTGGGTTTGGCAGCTAACCCACCATCATCTACTGTCATCATCGTTGCCATATGCTGTGACATTTCATCAACGTTGCTTTCCCCTGGACCAACTTCTGCATTTTCAGATTTCTCATCTTTTCCAAAATGTTGCTCTGGTTCAGTAGAATTAATCTTATCATCATCGGTAGAATTTGGTTCAGAACTCTTTTTTAACTGTAAAATGAAAGTAAAATTAGGCCATAGGATATTAACATCATAAATAAATTACTTCCATTTTTCGTAAGAAAAAAATTTAAAGCCAAAGTTACGAAGCACTAAAAAACTTGAAATCAATACACATTCACATTAAGTGGATATCCATGTTACAAATTTGTATATGCCCAAACGGCCAAACCTTATTCGTTGACTTCTCCTTCCGTAGTTCTAATGGATACCTGAAGCAAAAGAAAATGGATATATGTTGTATGGCTTTTCACAGAATTAATAGCTTGATTTGGGCCACTTCCTAACAGCTTTAAGCTTTTGGGAACAACAGTAACTTAACAGCGGTATTTACACAGTTGAATATTAAAATATTCATTGCTCATGGAAAATCAAACTTCATTCAATATGCTTGTGAATAATAAGAAGAAAGAGCAAACATTTGATTTGGAGTGGGGAACAATATCACCTGGATGGCATTGATATGCATAAACTGCAAAATGCTTAAGGAGCCTTGATTGTATTGATAACTTGAACTTGTTGGCAATTGAAAGCACTAAACTTAAACTTATTGGCAATTGAAAGCACTAAACTTACCAGCGATTGGTGTCTAATTGGAATCCATAAAGTTCATTCAAGAACAAGCTCATTATTACATCACCTGTATGCACAAGGGAAAGGCACAGGCAAAAAAAAATTAAGGAAAAGATTTTGACATCAGAGAAGCATAAAAGAAGCATAAATTTAATGTAGGCTTACTTACAAAATCAAGTTCATCAAACACAAAAAAGAAAGCCTATAAAAATATTTAGTTCATGGCATATATATATATATATATATATATCTGTGTGTGTGTGTGTGTGTGTGTGTGTGTGTTGTGTCTCTCTGTGTGTATGTACAGCCCGTCTCTCATTAGAACACCCTGATGGGATTTGGAGCAGAATCGCATTATGCAACATGTTGTGAGAAGAAAAACGTCCTACAACATTGCGTGATGCGAGTCCACAACAAAATCCATCAAAGTGTCCTGCTGAGAGAGTGACTGTATATTAATATCCACAAACTAAGAGAAAAGTCACATAAACCAGAATAAACTAACCTTGGACTTCCATATCCACCACACCACCAAATAGCACTGCTCGCCTTTTATGAATACACATGGAAAACCCAGCACGAGGGCCAGGAGGCATCCCACTCTTCTTTACCTATTATAAAGTAACTACTAATAAAAATAACCTCACATATAGCTAATTTATTAGAAAAAAATAAGGCTTGGATCTGTTGCGAAAATTATCTTGCAAAGCAAAACAAGATATGCCATATGATGGGGAAAGCAAATCTTGATAGTAATAGCAAGGTCAAATTAATAATGGGCTACAAATAAGAACCTTATTCCACTCCCAAGTCCTAGGATCAAGGGACCACATGTCCGAATGAACATTTCCTTTCTCAGAGCTACTTTTATCAGACGAAATTTCTTTGGAATACCCACCATATAAGAAAATCTGCAATGTCGAAAGTAGACAATGGTAATCATTCCCTGGTTGATAATGCAAGTCAGGAAAATTTTTCAATTAACATAAAACAACTATGAAATATCTCCTGCAACAAGCAGCTTAAGACCAGAGAGCATTTCAATACTCCTCTCATTAAGAGCATCTTTTCACTCACCTCATCTTGGTAAACAAAAAACTGAAAACCACTCCGGGCACTTGGCCACATGGCTCCGGGGCTAGGCTTTATCTCTTGCCACTAAAATGCAAATACAGAAGAAAAAAAAATTAGTTAAACAATGTATATGAATATAACAGAGAACAAAAGCATGATGCTAGCATAATGCAATGAGGTCAAGACATTACTTTGAATTGATCCAGGTCAAATACATACAAATCATTATAATACCTGCAAAGATAAAAGTAAAATATACGATCAACCTTTATACAGAGAGAGACATTAACAAGCCAAAATATCAACAAAATAAAACTTTTAAAATAATAAGTTTGTATAATAATTTCTCTGAATATAGTAAGCTTCATTAAAAGGTTGAATTTTTTTTTTTTTTTTGAAAAATCCATTAATTGAAACAGTCAGTCAAATAACTATGAAATCTTCAAAAATGTTGAAAAACCCATTAACAACCTCACTTCTCTAAGAGTGTCATAGAAGCCACCAAAAACTATAATCTTGTGCTTGTATAATACCTGTAAAAAAACACAGAAAATATGTGTACAGTTATAAATTAAGAAAAAGGTACATATGAGATAAGAGTGCACTAGTATATTCCTGGGCTGCAGGAACCACAGATAATATGATTCAAAGAAATGGATACGATAACTTGAGCAATCAGTCATGGATTATGAGTAAATTGGTCATGTCATGGTTAATTAAAGGTGAAAATAATTATACAACCTCCTATTCCACATATGTATGTTTACCATCTGCAAGTGGCATCAATATTTATATAATATAAACTCCTAAAGCAACCTGAACTTACCATTCGATGACCTGAGCGTGGACTTGGACACCCTTTTAAATTGAGTTGTTCCCATTGATTTGTTTTAAGGTCCAACATCCAAAAGTCCTACCAATGAAAAATACAAGGAGAGTTTACAACCTTATAAACTTGGTCTAAAAATCAATCTTCAGGAACTATGTGCTTAATAGGTTTTACCTTGTAATGATGGAACCTCTCTTGATTTGGGGACGTAAACTCGCCACCTATAACAAACAAAAGAAATTATATTTGTGACACAGAAGAATTATGTGCATTTCTGAACAGATGCTTAGCATGCCAAAATATCGTCAATCTACCAAAGATATAGAGATAATTCTTCCAAGCAACTGCCTGGTGAGCACTACGAGGTGGTGGACTATTGGGGCTTGAAATCAACTTCCACTCCTGCTTTTCAATGTCATACCGGTAAAGATCACCGTAGACAAATGTCTGCACCATTACAAATGAATGTAAATAAAGGTGAGTAACATGGAAAATTTTATTTACCTCAAATGAAACATGTAAAAGAATTATCGAGAACAAACCTTGTTACCATTATAAAATTCGCCTCCATAGAGAATCAACTCAGTATCTTTCAAGGGATTAATGCTCAGCTACACAAACAGTCAACACAAACATCAATATAAACTTTCAGTTTTTGCATGAGATGGTTAATACAAATTAATTATGACTAATAACTAATCAAAACTGGTAAGTGTATTACTGTACAGTTCGATCGTGGTGATGGAGTTGGGACATTTTCCTCAACATGGACTTCTTTCTTCTTGGCTTCCTCTTTTAGAATACTCAACTGTCCAAAATAAAAAACATTAAACAAAAAAATTTCCAATTTCCAACAAAAACCTCCCAATGTGTATAGCTCCCCTTACAGTTCCCACCAATTGAAAGATGACCAAATTCATATTTGAAACTTAAAAAAGAACCACCAATTTGAAAATTTTACGATATTCACATAAACAGCAAGAAATCCTTTGTTTCTACACAAAACACAACTCCCCAAACGGCACATTGAGTTCTAAAAGTTTAAAATCTAGCAGCCAAGTTCAAATTTTCAATGCCACTAAACAAACGCATACCATCAAAATACTAAAATTTTCAGCTCAAAAAGCAAAAAAGTCGACTTTTTTATTACTTTTAAAAACATATACATATATATGTGGGAAGTAGCTGTAAAATAGAGAATGAATGTACCAAAATGGCATCGATGTCATCCTCGGGAGAGAGCTTCTTGGTGTCTCTTCGAGCTCTCTTTTCCTCTGCTTTCGCAGTTTTCTTCACTGTTTTCTCTTTGCCTTTGCCGGGTTTCTTCGTTTTCTTTCCCATCGTTCAGATAAAAACAAAAAACAAAATAAATAAAAAATAAAAAACAGCCAAAGCTCGAAGCTCCTTTCAAAGCAGGCTATAGAGAAGAGGAAGAAAGACGCCGTATAAGAAACACCACGAAGCTTAAAACAACGAATTTATTCAAAAAATAAAAAATAAAAACTATATGTCTCTGTTCCTTTTGAACGACGGTGTTTAAATTACTCGAAGTTGTTTTAGATCGTCGTTTGTTGGTAAACCAAAGAAGAAAGCTTTTCTTATTACCCCTTAACAATACGCACTGTCGTTCGTAAACCATGGCCCATTGGCCGTCCTAGGTTGAGCCCACTATACATGCCTTGTAAAACATATAGGCTTTTCTCCATATACAATTATAAAGCCCAAACAATTAATGAATTTGATCCAAAAAATAATAATAATTTTATTAATTTTGGAAAAAAAAATAAAAATAAAAATTCTAATTTAAAGGGAAAAATGTGTGTTTACTTTGTGGATGTAAATGTAAATTTTGTGCAATGGCGATGCCATCCAAATTATGGTAAGCAGTGCATTGTCGGTTGAATTATATATAAGTATGATAATTCACCTTCTTCTTCTTCTTTTTTTTTTTTTTTTTTCTTGGTAAACATTCTGATAATTCACCCATTAGTTAGATCACATGTAATCATATGAGAAATCATCAGAATTATATGTAATTTGACGGACCATGCCGCCTTTCATAGCATAACTACAGATTTATACATCCTAAAAAAACATAGACATGGTATGATGGGGTCGCAAAAAGAGACAATGACATATTCACATATATTTATCTAATAAAAAAAATCTACTACTATATTTGCAACAGGATTATATAAAATTAGAAATACTTTAAATTATACGGTATCAGCATGCTAGAAGAAGAAATATATATATATATATATATTAATGTTATTAACATGACATTTTAATGAAATTTTAATAATAATTGTCAATAAAAATATATTTTAATGAAAGATCTAAAATTGTTGGCAGTGATCTGTTTGTAATGATTGTGAATTTCAGCTTTATCACTGTAACAGATTTTTAATGATAATTTAAAAAAAAAAATTCATCAGAACATTTTAATAATAATATTTTATTATATATAATAAAAAAAATACTATTATTTTATTTCTATGGAGCTGCATAATGTAGGAACTATGTGAATTTAATATCACTTATGTATATATATTCTCTAAACCATGGTGTGATATGATGGTACAAATTAAAAATTAAAAAGACCATTAAAAGAAGAGCCTTCCCTCTATATCTATAAAATGTAATGCAGCTTGATCTTTTTGCTATTTCTTCCTCTACTTTTGCTTGAAGTTCTTAACCTTTCTTAACAAAAAATAAGAAAAGAAAAAAAGAAGCCAACTCTACCACTACTTGCACTATTTCAATACCCCACTCTTTGCTTTCCCTTGTCTCTCAAAAGGAGAACCCACTGGCCACTGCAGTTTCAAGCTTCAAATCCCCCATTATCAAACTCCCACTTCCCTTGCGCATGCAAAATTGTTTACTTATATATATTTATATATATATATATATATATATATATTAACATTTTCCATACCACAAACGGCCAGATATTGTGCAACCTCCATAACCAGCTAATATATATTCTTAAACATATATAACTAAGTTTTTTCATGGTACAGATTATGGGAACTTTTTTTAAACAAATTCATTAGGTTTTATGTTACCTATATGGTTTTCTCACTGCATAGATTGATTAACTTGGCTCTTTTATATGCGGAGGCAGTTATTCAATTTTGTTACTTGAATACATGTTTTGATAAAATAAGCTCTATAACTGCAAAATTTACACAATAATACACATTTAATCACAAACACAACATTTAGTTTATGTGACAATTTCTTCTTTATATTTAACCCCTCAAAAAAAAAATTAAAAAGGAAAGAGACAATTTCTTCTTTATACTGTGCTACTTTTTTGTTTTTGTTTTCATGTGGTCACAGACTTGACAAGGACCAACATTCTCTGCTTCTGGAGCACATAAAATACTGCAAATTCATTTAAAATGAACAGAAAAAGTGACAATGTGGGTTGGTTTTCCTTTTCGATCAAGTACAAAGATTTGTTTAATTGCATGCGTTTTATAACACAACTTTTAATGTATTCTACTTTTTTTTTTTCAAAATTTATTATTCATTTTGCTTTATTACACACCTATTGCAGTTCCAAGGCACACTTTTCACATATTCTTTTTGTTTAAAATCTTTTTATTTTTTTGGGCTTTGCTCAGAACTTTTTTATTAATTTTGTTACCAATTCTGTTTATTTATGGAAAGCAAAACCAATCCTTATCTTTTAAAATGGTGGTTTTAGGACCAAAGACAAAAGGGTCCCTCATAAGATTCCTCCAAATTTTATATATAATAATTTACAAAAAAAAAAAAACACTTTTAGATCATTCAAAGATCTTGATTTTGGAATTTTCAAACTACTTGTGAGAGAAAAAGCAGAAGTAGAATCGTTTTCATTTTTTGGCCAAAACTTTGTATAGATGTGAAATTTCACGTCAGAATATAGTTTTTCTTTTTCTTTTTCTTTCTTTTTTCCTTCTTTTTGGTTGTTTGGGAGATGTAGTTCTTTTAAGAAAGAGAACTTGATCTTCCTTTGGATGATCAAGATCTATGCTACTCTCATGGTTTTTGTCTTACTGAAGGGTCAAAGTTTCCAAAAACTTTAAGTTTGGACAATGATGTAATACCAGCAAAAACCATTAGTTAAATTATGATTAAAAAAGTTCAAAAAATAAATAAGCTGCTCTTCTCCAACATTAGGGCTCCAATGTCGTATGAAAGGTTGTCTTTTTCTTTGTTGATGATAATGTTTGCTTCTATTCAATTAAAAGTAATGAACAAAAGATGGTCCAACACAGTCTACATGACAAAAGAATGCCTAATAATTTCAATTATTTCTAATAAATTAGAGCAATTTTTTAGGTACAAGTGGTTAGGATCAAAGACTGTAGAAGCATGAGCATATTTTAGCACCTTAATATATTCAAGTAGATTTTAGTACAAGGATTATGACTTTATAGGCAACAATAATAAAACCTCATTTGAAAGGAAAAAAAAAAAATCAATTAGACAGGCCTATAGGATGCTTAACTCATATGTACGTAAATTTTATGTGGTGATCCCATAAATGCATGTAAAATGGACGATCTATTAAAAAAAATCATATAAAAAGTGAATTTTTTTAGTACTAATATAAAATAATTACCTGAGAAAATAATAATTTAACGAGTTATATGCATAGTATCCTACTTTAAAAATGGAATAAATATATTTAAGGCAATATTTTTGTTTTGTTCAAGTTTTTCCATTGGAGATCTAGTACATAGTATTGGTTGAAAAATTAAAAGGGTATCAAAATATGTTCTATAAGACTCTGTGTCTATCATTACAAATTTACAATTGGGATGCTGATTAGTACTGACACCAAAAGATGCTACAAGTGAAAAAAAGATGCTACAAGTGACAACACCATAATGAAAAATCATTTTTCAAGACAAGTCAAAACTGTCAATCCAAAAGAACAACTTAGCATTTTTGGAATTGAAAAGTAGAAATTATTATAATCTTTTTAATTTTGGTAGGGAATTAAATATGTATAAGTATTCTCAATAAAATATATGGTAAGCCAGGTAATTATATTCTATTTTAATCCAAAAGACCAGAAGTGCCATAATCATATATTCCTCCTTTAAAACCAACCCCATAATTTCCTTTTACTCACCCATTCACTGCTTTGAAGATTCTTCGTTGCAATCCAAATTGCTATGCTCTATATTAATTAAACACATCTTTCCACAATCCAAGAAAATTCCCTTTCATTCAGCATATTAAGTTCTATTAATCACCAACCCCTAAAAATCCACACACAACTCCTTTCTTGTGCAAAAAAATGGGTGGAGAGCTCTGTGGCAAAATGGGAACTGGGATATGCAGAAATTTTGAAGAGTCGTGGTGCAAAATGGAGAGAGGCTTAAATGGTGCAGTGTCAAAGAGCTTTATTGGGAGGTACTTCAAGTTAGAAGCAAGAAAGAGCTGCTTTACAAAAGAACTAAGAGCTGGACTTGCAACTTTTCTAACCATGGCTTATATCATCACTGTCAATGCCACCATCATCGCCGACTCCGGTGGGACTTGCTCGGTCTCTGATTGCTCTGCTCCGGCTAACCAAACCGCCAGTCCAGATTGCATGATCAAGCCAAATGCAGGCTACCAAAGTTGCCTTGCAAAAACCAAGAGTGACCTTATTATTGCTACTGTTTTATCAGCTATGGTTGGGTCTCTAGCTATGGGAATTTTAGCCAACTTGCCCTTAGGCTTAGCCCCTGGAATGGGTCCTAATGCTTACTTGGCTTATAACTTGGTGGGTTTTCATGGAACTGGGTCTATGTCTTACCAAACTGCTGTGACTGTGGTTTTGCTGGAGGGGTGTGCTTTTCTTGCAATATCAGCATTTGGGCTCAGAGCAAAGCTAGCCAAGCTTATACCTCATCCAGTTAGACTTGCTTGTGCAGCTGGAATTGGGCTTTTCATTGCATTTGTTGGCTTACAAGTCCATGAAGGAGTAGGACTTGTCGGTCCAGACCCATCAACTTTGGTAACAGTCACAGCTTGCACCAATACAAACCCAGAAACTGGTGAGTGCCTTGGTGGGAAAATGAGGAGCCCAAAATTCTGGTTAGGCTCTGTTGGGTTCTTAATCTCAAGTTATGGGCTAATGAAGGGGGTTAAAGGTAGTATGATGTATGGTATAGTTTTTGTGACATTAATTTCATGGTTTAGAGGTACATCTTTGACATATTTTCCTAGTACACCAGAGGGTGACACAAACTTTAAGTACTTCAAGAAAGTTGTGGATTTTCATAAGATTCAATCCACAGCAGGGGTATATAGCTTTAGTGAGTTCAACAGGAGTGAGGTTTGGGTGGCTTTGGCAACTTTGTTCTATGTTGATGTTCTTGCCACAACAGGCACATTGTATACCATGGCCGAAATTGGAGGCTTTGTGGATGAAAAGGGAAGTTTTGAGGGTGAATACTTAGCCTACATTGCTGATGCAGGCTCAACAATCGTTGGATCAGCACTTGGAGTTTCACCTATTGCAACCTACGTGGAATCATCAGCGGGGATCAGAGAAGGTGGGCGGACGGGATTAACAGCAGTGATCATCGGGTTATGTTTCTTCACTTCACTTTTTTTTACTCCCTTGTTTTCTAGTGTACCTTCATGGGCTATTGGACCTTCATTGGTCATGGTAGGGGTGATGATGATGAAGGTAGTGAAGGACATAAACTGGGCAGATATTAAAGAGGCAGTGCCTGCTTTCATTACCATACTTCTTATGCCACTTACATATTCTATAGCAAATGGAATCATTGGTGGGATTGGACTTTATATTGCTCTTAGCCTTTATGATTTTGTTGCAGGGTTTATTCAGAGGTTGATCAAGATGAGAAAAATGGTGGTGAAGGAGCATAATCAAGTGTCTGCTACAGCTGGTGCAGACCAAACAATTGAAATTATTTGAAGTTTTTGTAGGTTTTTATTATATAAGGTATAGGAACCTTTATGGATTATAATTATATAGTTTGTGAACCTTTTTAGATTGGTTAGAGCAGCGGTGGTTATAGTAGCAATGGGTGTACAAGGTGCAATGAGAGGTCTTGAGCTTGGCTTAACCTTGGAAGCCTCTGAATGCAACATGTACAGACATTTGTAGTTTATCAATTTTTCGTTTGGCTTTTGGCATCTTATTGAACTTCTTATTCAAATCTGTCTTTGCTTTTTGTTTGTAGCTTTCATTTTTTCCTTAGAGAAAAAGATATTGAAATCCATCCAAGTGTGTCTGAAATTTTACAAATGTTTTTGTTACTCCTACAAATTGTCATTCATGTATAGTCAGTCATTAAAAAAAGAAAACCAAAATCACAAACTTTACCAAAGTTTTTAACTCTTCTGTTCAACCAAAACATTATAGTTACATCAAGATGAGACCAAAAAATGCTCCTTGTAGAACACAAAGAAAATTTGTACAAAACCCACAGGAGCTACAAAACTTGGTAAAACAAAACCCTATGACACATTTTATACCGTAGATAAATGCCAGTTTGAAGCATTTCATGTACACATGGAATATGAAAATGTCATAGCAGATCTACTGCCTTACTTTCGAACTATGCGGACCTTATATATGCCCTTGGAGTCATTTTCAGCAGCGAAATCACTCTCATCGTCATTTTCAACGGCAAAAACACACTCATCTTCAGGTTGAACGTTATTTGCATTGCTGAATGCTTCCCAACCAGATGTTAATCCACAATAGCTAGAAGTCTCATGGTACATGACTTGCCACAATCTCCTCTTTGGATCTCGAAGGACCACCAACATTCTATCCATTTTCGACCTGTCCATGACAGAGGTATACGGCAAGTATGCTGGTAACTCCTGCATGAGCAGCAACACAGTCAAACTAGT
Source organism: Ochetophila trinervis (assembly GCA_003254975.1). Classification (NCBI taxonomy): domain Eukaryota; kingdom Viridiplantae; phylum Streptophyta; class Magnoliopsida; order Rosales; family Rhamnaceae; genus Ochetophila; species Ochetophila trinervis. Next base: position 38,033 of record QANX01001256.1, read on the forward strand.
TTAAGAAATAAATTTTTACACTAAGTACAGGCATATATATACAAGATTCAATAGAACATGCAAAAAATATGGAGAAATAAAGTGCTTCGAAAGCATATACTTGTTAGATGCTCAAAGGCAGCAAACATTTAACATTAAGTCAATCAGCAATATACTGTGGAGTAAAACCAGAATGGAATATCAATAGCAACAATTAATGGAAACCAATAACAACAATTATAGTTGAAACACGCATTCTAAGGGGGAAAATAATAAACATACCAAGAAAGATTCACTGCCTGCTCTGGCCACCAAAAAGGGGACATCAGATGAATCTGAAGGAATTCCAACTGAATCGTCAGTTTTGGTTTTCATCTCTGAGTCAACTTCATTATTCTCTTCTACAATCTTATCAGAACTCGGATGCAGCTGGTCTTTGACCTTAGAAGATTCACCTGTACATTACTCCAAGTTATTTTGACACACCTCATGGATAGGCAAAATATGCATATGCATATGCTTCTACATCTTTATACGTGACAGCTGATATGAGCATTAAACAAAATGATGCAACAATAGAATCATACCATGTGTTTCTTCAATAATATTGTGTTCACATGCACCCGATGCATTCTTCACCGGCTCTTTCTTAATGACCTTTGAAATTTTATCTGTGAAATAAACCATTAGTCATATTTAGATATCTAATGAGAGAAAAAAAATGTATATATATAATCAAGATGAAATTGTGGTTTTGCAAAAAGCGGAAAGTTTTTTTTTTTGGTCAAATCAAAAAGCGGAAAGTTACTCCCTCAAGAATGGAGGGAAAATAGCAACTGGAACAAACACAAACCAGACTGACAATTTTGGTTTCCAACAGAAGAGGAACGAGTCCTAGTAAACTTTGATTTGGCACTTTGGCAACTGTCATTGGTCGAACTCCCTACCTTTTGGGACAATGAATCCCGATGAATACCAGATAATGGTTCTGAATCTTCAGATACAAACATTAAAACAAAAACAAGATTAATATATTACTGTTCATAAAAGAAAAAGTATTACTTAAAAGAATGCAAAACTGAAGAAATTCCACAATAACAGATGTTGGAGCAACTAACTTGATGATGTCTTGCCTGACCCCACAGCATGCTGGCAGTTGGTAAATTTTCTATTTGACATGTCAGAAATGCTCTCCACATTTTCTTCAGGCTTTACAGCAGATATTGGAGAACGATGCCCAGAGGCCTTGTCAATGCAAGTATCATTATCAGAAATAACCTTTCTTTTCATCTCTTTGGAATGGTTATCTATCTCCAACATTTTAGAGTTAGATGCATCTAAAGCCACAGATAAACACGCTGCATCTTTAGCTACAGGATTTTTATGGGTGATTAATACCTCATTTTGAGATCTCACTGATGGATCAACATGCAGAGTAAAATTTTCATCTGTTCTAGCATCTATATTGATTCCATTACCACCAGATCTGTCGTTCCACATTTCAAACCTAGACAAATCAAAGACAAGGCTTCTGTCCTCTTCTTGTTGGGATCCCAAATCTCGAAAGATAATTTGGTAGGTTTCGTCAATGTTTTCCGGTTTCGACACAGCTTTGCTCCTTCCATTCATATTGCTACCATAAGAAAGATTTGGTGAGACACTTGGTGCTTCTTCTGCATTATTCACCCCATTCAGGCCTTCACTTATCTTAGCATTCGAACCAGACTTGAGTGAGGAGCTCGAATCTTCTCTGACAGTATCTCCATCATCCCTCCTCCTCTTCCTCTTCCTCTCATTGCCTCTCTTCGAAAGATCTATTTTTTCACACCCAGATGTATCAAAGATCTTAACGACAAAATGTGATTTCATTAAGTACTGAAATACAAGAAAGTATCCAACTTCAAGATTATGGGCTAGTGAGAAATCGTTCCATCCTTGTTGAAAAGCCGAGGAGCCATCAACATTGGATATTGTTACTTCCCATTGACACCCACTTGAATCCTCAAGCTTAGCTTTTTGATTAACCAATTCTGGCATCGACCGTGCAAATTTAGGAGGCAAGAACTGCAATAAAATGCCATGGTCAGAAAATAGCTGTAAACATGCATTCAACGAAGCACAATAAATGAGTTCAAAGAGACAAAATTCCTTCACAGTCTATGCCATGCAATTTAGACAACTTGTAACAGAAATTAATATTAATATTTACACGAAAAACTACTACTTTAGATCATCTTAAACAGATCATTTTATGCTTCGACATTCAACAACAACTTGGATTGATATACAGGGTAAATCTGAGTTCAAATTTTGAGCATACCATATAACATTAACAAGTTTACATTTAAGATAAAAATATTGAATCTCTTCAAATACATAGGGCAAACAAAAACAGTTGAAATAAATTAAATAGCAGTAGCCACATAGAGAAATAAAAACCCAGGTCTTTATCATACCAAAACTTCGGAAAACTTCGGACCAATCATAATTTTGAAAAACGAGGTAACAGCCGGTGATGAATCTTCCTTCTTCCCATGAATCTTCAAACAATTTTGTGTGCACTTTACACAAGCTTCTTCCTTGCGACACATCTTTTTCTCCTTCTCTGTTCAATATTCAACACCATTTTAGCAAAATAAACTAACAGATCAGTTAATTCACTGATTAAATTATTTCAAGAAACACATAAATGATAAATTAGACTATAAAGGGAAATAGACCAAAACCCAAAACGAGTATGATCTCAAGGAACAACTTGTAGGAAAGATAAACACAAGTATCCCAACCATAACACACACACACACACACTCTTTCTCTCTCTCTCTCTCTCTCATAGCAAAAACTTCAATTGTAAAAAATATCAGACATAACATAAAGTCTCAATCACTTAAATTAATGGAGTAACATCAAGGTTTTTTGGACTTGATGAATTTTCTGAATGTGTGCCAAAATTTTCCATGAAAGTTTCTATCTTCAACAATCACAGACACAACAAAGGACAACTACTAAAGCTAGCTTTCAAATCGTTCCAAAAAATAACAATGCTAATAATAAATAAAATAAAAATAAAGGTTATTTTCATCCGCCTCTTTTTGTTGACTTAAATACAATTTAATCCTCTGATTTTAAATTTATCATCTTCCCATATTGTTTTATCCACACTCCTCACAATAATATCATAAACATCCTTTTATTTAGAGGTGCAAATTGTAATTTCTAAAATCTAAAAGGTTAAATTGTAATTAATGTAAACCTAGATGAAATATACCCTAAATAAAAATTCTAAGACTTTAACTTGAAGCTCTTCTATAAGAGCAACTTCAAACGCATAAAGAATATTTACCTACAAGCTTTGCTACAAGAGTAATGGCTATATGTCCAAATAACTCATGCAAACTACGAAAAAAAGCACGTAATACGAAATCATTACAGCCTCATAAATAAAATACACAAGGATTAAGATTTAAGGGTATAAAAAATTAGAAAACCTTTTTTTCCACCCATTAAAATATTTCTGGCAGCTAACTATTTTCCCGCGAACCAAACAAAAAGCCTTCACCGGCTCTGTTTGAGTAAACCAAATGTAGTTTTTCTCTGCATGAGAAAAACCTTAATTTAACCAAACAAAACAACTACATTCAGGTTACGAAACCAAACTGAAAAAACCCAAGTGGGTAAACCTGGTAACTTTAATTTTTGGAGGATCATGAAGTAAAAACTACCTAGAAAAATAAATTTTTCGGGAAAAAAGAAGAACAAGATCAAGGAAAAAAAAAATGAATAGCGCAAACATACCAAGGTCCAAGGATGAGGGAGAAGCTTTTTTCCAGGGAAGAGCTACGGTGGATTTTTGGGTTCAAGTTTGGCGCATAAAAAACTGTGACTCTTCGGACACTGCGGCTTAGGGTACGGTTTGTCAATTGTCACTCGGGAAACTGTGAAAGACAATGACTCTCCGTCTGACCCACGACCTTTGCAGGTAACAGAGCCAGTTGACATCGGATTTATTAAATGTTTACGACGTCGTTTTAAATAGCTTAATAATAATGGTTGATGGGGACTAAAACAACTTTCTGTAGCTTAACCCAAAAGAGTGAATTTTTTTAAATCATTCTCTATCTGACCAAGCAAAATAGAAACCTACTTGTAACCATAGTTGAAAAAATCGAAAATTTTTCTGAAATTTTGCCGAAATTCGTTTTTTTTTAGAGATATATTAATTTTATCTTAAAAAAAAAAAGTCAAAATTTTTATAATTTTTGTTAAAATTTATGATATTTCTGCGATATTTCCGTCGAAATTTCTATGGTAATTCCTTCACAAACTGGTCAAAATTTTCATAATTTCCGTGGAAATTTCCAATATCTCCACGATATTTTCGCCGAAATTTCTAAGGTAATTGCTTCACAAACTAGTCAAAATTTCCGTGGAAATTTCCGAAATATCCGTGGAAATTTCCAAAATTTCCATGGAAATTTAAATTGTTTAAATTTTAAAATATGATATATTTTTATAAATATTTGAGTATTTTTTAAATTATAATTATTTATTGATGATATATTTTAAGTTAAGAATTCCACTAATATATAATATGTAATGATTATAATTTTGAATAAAAAAATAGCATTCTACCATATCAAACAAATAACCGGTCATGGTTTTTCAAAATTAAAAATTCAACTAATTTAGAATATGTAATGATTATAAATTTGACTAAAAAAAATAGCATCCTACCATACAAAACAAATAACCATATCATGAGACATGAAATATTAGATCTATATGGTTGGCATGTTAACAATTACATGAAAAATTATCAAGGAGATGTGCTTTTTGATCAATATTTCTTTTAATACAGAACTAGAAATGAGGATGAGGAAGAGAGTGAAAATTTTTAACCACCAAAAAATTCTATGTGATATTGACTTATATTTAAGTAATCATGTACTTGTATTATTATTCTGATTAATGAATAATTTATTACTTAATTAATAATATTTTTATTTCTATCAGCGAGTACTATAAATCTCTTAATTATGATAAATATGATTTTCACTCAATATTTTTTCAATTTTTATAGTTAAATTGATAAAGTATCTAATAAATAAGCATATCCTGAAGTTTCATCAAAAATTTCCATATTTTTCTATAAATTTCTGTCATTTTTTTTATTTTTTTATCGATATCGATATTTTATCGATATTTCTGTATTTTGAATTTTCGATATTTCTGTCGATGTTGATATTCTCATCCTTGCTTGGAACCACTCAAATCCAAGAGCAATAAAAGCAGTCAAAGAAGCAATTTAGCAAAAAGCGAAGAAAGTCAAAAAAGGAAAAATCAAAGCTTTTTTTAATGCTTAATGGGGATATTAACTAAAACAGAGAAATCATAACAAAATCAACAGAGAATCTATAAAATCCTCAAAACATTACAGAGAAACACATAAAAAGACTCTCTCTTCCTCCCTCTTCCTCCTTACATAGCAGTGTTTGATGGAGAGTAGGTTTTTTTGGTAACCTGCAAGTTGGGTAATCTGCAAAATCCCACAAAAGCTCCACCACTTAAATGGGTTCCAAAGACTTAGACTTTTTCTTTTCAAACTTTTCCAAGACCTAAAAAGAAAGCAAAGAATTTTCTTCTTAGTCCCTGTGTATAAAGGAACCTATCCCTGTTTTCTGGGTTCGATATCTTTCTCTCTTTTTGTTTTAAAGTTTCCATTCAAAAACCGCTTTTTGACAAGAAAATAGAGAGCAAAAGATGTTGGGTTATTATCAGCAACTCGCTGCTAGACCCTCTTACCGAGACTTCCTGAAGATTCTGGAGGCTGATATTCAGCATGCTAATATGCTGTGAGTTTTCCCTTACCCTCTCCCTCTCCGCTTTGTTCCGTTTCAACTGTGAATGGATTTTGTGCTAGTTTGAGTAAGATTGTGTAAACTTCAGTGGGAGGTTTCTAAATTTGTAGTCTTTTGTGATTTTGTTATCAGGTGATTATGGACCTCTCTATGTTTTATGTACTGGTGCTGATGGAAGGTTATTTTAAAAAGAGTGTGTTTCACGGAAAACAAAACCAATAGCTTATGTCTTTCAGGAATTTTAGAACAAATAAACAAATACCCACGTGGGTATTTATCAAATGTGTTTCCAATGCCCCATTTTGCATTTTTATTTGTGCTATGAACTCTACTGGGTTCAACAAATTCATGATCTTTAGGATTTACGGGACACTTTGCATGCTTAAGAAAAGATTGTAATTCCTCGTTTATAATGTTAACCAATATGTCTATTTTATTGGTGGATTGTGATGAATAGACTGCATGTATGTTGGGTTTTGCTGATTATTTGCAATCTTAAATGATTATAGATTCAGTTCACACTGTTGTGCAGTCTAAAGAGAGATACCATCACTTTTAGAAAAAAATGCGGTTTTCTTCCTTTGTTGCTGTTTTTATCTTTTGGGAGATTTATATATATATATATATATGAAATTGTTTGTTGAATTTGTTACTAAGTTTGGAATTGTTAGACCAAAAAAGGTTTTAGTGATGTTTGTCTATTGAAGTGATATATTTTTATACGTAAAATGTCTATACAGGGCAGCCTCTATACGAATAGGCAAAGGTGGTACCTGTGTTCAAATGAAATTGGTTTACAATAACCTTGCACCCATTTTACTGCTTTTGCTACAATGGATGGATTGGTCATGTTCATGTCTACTTTCAGATTATTTAAACCTTTTCCATATAGTTGTATATAAGGTGGGTTCTGCTTTCCTGCTCATGTTCTAAACAAAAAGTTGACTTATTCTTTTATTTCTTTTTCTTAATCTAATATTTTTATTCAGCAATGAATCAGACCTCAAGATTATTGATCTGGTTATTAGTTTCAAATGTCTTCAGCTTCGTTCAGATGGGAAGCCAAATATCTCTTCATGTGGAAGAAAAGCAACCATCAGTGAATTTTACAGTATGTATCTGTTTTGAGTCCCATACAAAGATATTTTCACAAAAGATCTAAAATAAACTTGTCTTGTTCTAGGATTTAACAAGGAATGAGCTGTTATTTGAAAGAATCAGGCTTCAAATTTAAGAAGCTATAGATGCCATAAAGCATATTGGTTAATTTGTTTTTATACTATCTTATTCCTGCATTTCATCTTTGCTTACGAATTCTATAACCTAAAACTGCAGCTGTTATATTGCCATCTCTTCAGCATCTCAATGGCAATTCGTTAGAGCTAGACATCACTCAAGAGAAAATTCATGGATCGAAGATGGTTGTCAGCAATAGATATGAGGATGATAGGAAGCTTTCGAATGTGGATTTGGAGAGAGAAGATGAATGTGGGATTTGCTTAGAGCCCTGTACCAAAATGGTTTTGCCAAACTGCTGCCATGGCATGTGCATCCATTGCTACCATGAATGGTATAAAAAAAGACCTTGTTCTTTGAATTCTCATTTTAATTTGTTTTTTGTATCTGATAATAAAGAAGTGGGTGCTGACACATTTTTTCCTCTTTGTGCCATTACAGGAACACAAGGTCAGAATCCTGCCCATTTTGCAGGGGAAGTTTAAGGAGAGTAAATTCAGGAGATTTGTGGGTCTTAACATGTGACCGCGATGTGGTCGACACAGAAACTGTGTTGAAGGAGGATATACTGCGGTTATACCTTTTCATAAACAGTCTGCCTAAGGATATTCCAGATGCTCTATTCATTGCGTATTATGAATATTTATTCTAATCTAATAGACCACAACAATGGTGTATAGGAAGAGTCAAAATGACACCCGAGATGTGTACATAGAGTCTAATGAGGTTTTCAGTTTGAAATTTTCATGATGATTCAATATATAAGATAAATAATGTACATGATCTGAGTAAATAAAATATTTATAGTAGAAATTGAACTTCTGATTATATATATTCACACAGTTTGAGAAAAGGCTAGCAGATCCAGAGAATAGGTTTGTGGATCTATGTATTGAGAAATCTAATTGAATTGGCCAAGTTTTATAGAAAAGCATGTCTGTGGCAAACAATAACCAGCAACTTGAAGGGGTGGTTGCTTTGGCTATTTCTGTATTTATTCATTTTAGTGCGTTTTCAAAATATGGGAAACAAAAAATTTGCTGATGCTTCTTTTACATAGTTCACAAAAGTGCTTCTACTGTAATTAATGTACTTTTATTTTCATTTTTATTTTATTTTATTACAAGCATGGAGTTTGTGATGTTAATGTTGCCAAGATGGTTTTAAGAACGCTGTAATTTTAGGTTTTTTTTTTTTTTTGGTTCAAGGACACACAGTTATGAAGTTATTGGTTGGTTTCCTTGTTATTAATTAGATTTAGGTTCTAATCAAATATATATATATATATGTATTTTTTTTTACAGATTCATCAAAATCTGTAACTCAACTACAGTATTTGGAAAACTAAGTAGTTCATAGGATTTCAGGTCTTTCTTTAAACATCACATCACAAACTAAAACACAGATCAGGAACTAGTCCTCAAGCTGGTTCATCAACAGCGAAAATGAAAGGTCATCCTTGACGCTGTTTCTTGTCTAACAAGTAACTGAAGGGAGGGTGACTGAATCTACCTTTGAGGAACATATCAGATACCACCTTATACATAGCCTCCGTGAGATGAACTCCATCCCAATTAATGTACTGAGATGGGATTTTGCATGCACTTGCAGAAGGGGTGCCGCAAGTAGCAAACACATTGAAATTGTAAGGCTCTCCTGCTCCACAGCAAGCTTTGAGTCTCTCCTTGAAACCATATTTGGTCGGATTCTTCATGACGGTGAGGTAAGCATTCCAGTAATCGACATAGGTTATGACAGCATGAGGAAACTGCTTCCTGAGATCTTGTAACTTGGATAGAAGAAGTACATTGTGGCTGTAACTTTGATTGTTGACACTCTTCACACATCCTATTTCATCTCTGTCAGTTTCAGGAGCTAATGACATGGCTAAAGGCAAGCACCCTGACATTGGCAGACCTTGAACAACAACATACTTTGCACCCTTCTTTAGCAATGCCTGCAAACCAGAGAAAAACATAGGAAATGAAAGTTTATGATAATCCCAGAGTCGTGTGACTTCAACGTAGATACCCTCATAGCCCCCAACTGTAAAAAGACAGTCCAGAGATGTTTAACTAGGCTGTGAAGTTCATGACTGTAGCCGGATGGTAATGTTTTTTTTTTTTTTTTTTTTTTTTTTTNTTTTTTTTTTTTTTTTTTTTTTTTCGGATTTTTTCGTATTAGGCAAATTGTTGGTGAAAATAATAAAGCAAGAAAGTATGCTGTAAAGTTTTTACCTGTAGAAAACCAGTAAAGCTACTGATTGCAAGCTTTTGGATAAGGTCACCTGGTACAGAAGATCCAACTATGTATGCATAATCATTGACACCAATCTCACCAACCCAGAAGAGTGAATCATCAAATCCTGCTGCTTTGCATTCTATTTCTGTTGCTGAGCATCCGAGACTTTCCAAGAACTTGTTAAACCAAAGGAGCTGAGTTTGAATGGACTGAGGAGTGAGATCAAGGGTAAGGTTATTCTTCACAAAAAACTGATGGTTTATGGCAGTGGATCCAGCAACAGCAAAGTTTACTCCTTGAGATGCATTTTTATTGTTGAGGTAAGGTGGCAAGAATGGTAAATTCAGTGATTGAGCTACAAAGTCAATCACAAGCCGTCCATCAGAATATCTGTTGGTAGGGTGGTGAAAGAAGGTGCTTCCATATGGAGGGTTAGATACATGACCAAAACCATTAGGACCACTGATGGACTTTGTGTTCCCGGTGTCGGTGAAGGAGTCTCCAAAGGCATAAATTCTTTTGAAGGGATGAGGCTGCAACTTAGTAGTGGTTGAAGATGCAGAACACAGAGTGGAGAGGATGAAGAAGGTAGTGATGGCGATGAGAGTAACTTGGGAAGAGAAAGATGTGAAAGAAGAAACCATCGTCTCAAGGCTTCTCAGGCTAATTTTACCGTGCTGCAGTCTAAGCTGTGCTTGTTCTCTTGTGTGTGTTATATAATCTTGCAGATGTTGATAAATGGAAAATTTCTCTTTCCTCTCCCAGCAGAAAATGTTAAGAATTTGCTTAATTGGATTGCATATTTTCAAGTAGCATTTTTCAGTGTTTTGCTAAAACTCATTAAAAGAAAAGCATCTACTTGCAATATTAAGTTTTTCACTACTATCTGCTATATGTATTTAGCTTAATAGGGGAAAAAACTGATATAATAATAATATAAACTGCTATATAAGTTGTATTTGATAAAATAAAATAAAAAATGGTTAAAGTTTTCAGAATTATTATTTTTCTTTAATTAGTACCAACATTGGCGGTGGGAGTTATGAAATTGAAGCTAAAGATCTTAAAGTACTTGAATAGAGACAGTTGGGTTTTAAATGAAGCAGGACATATCAGCCACTGGTTTCTTTAATTTTATTTTATTTTCTGTTGATTTTAGCGCCAAAAAAAAAAAATGACCATTTAAATGGCCTTTTTCTTCTCTGTCTTTTTTTCCATTTTTGTCCACATATTTGGAAGTTGAGGAGGATTTCTAATAACCTTTTGGGAACTAAGATTTTCATTGGTTGAGACCTTTTAACTATTTTCAACTACCTGAATGACTTTTGTGGATGACAATGCTAAATGTTCAGTGCCAATTAAAAGCAAACCGACCATTGTATTACCGACACCGTGCTCTTGCTCAGAAGAAGTAATTACAGTGTGGAATGAAGGAAAAGACAAATAAGTTATTTCATTTTTCCATATATCTTATACTTCTGAACATTTGATTCTTGTTCATAAAGATTGCCAATTAATCTTCCAATCCTAAAATGACCATTTTATACGACACAAGGTTTACATAAAATATACGTGTAATCCAATCAAGATAGAAAAAAAAAATATATATATATATATAATTTTTCTGCAGCAGACAAGGAGCTCCTAGATTATAAAAAAGGTTATTACCATTTTTTGTTGCAAACAAGTGCTGGAGGCTATTCGAAAATAAAACTTTACTTAAGTTAGTATGCCATTCATACCTACTTGTGGGTTCAAGACACTTTCTCCCTGTTATTAGGTGGTAATGCTAAAAAAAATTAAATAAAAAAAACATTTAGGTAAGGAATTTTATAATTTTTTTCACCAAACCCATCCCTCTTCGGCGTGAGTATATATATATATTTGATATTTTAGAAACTATCTCCCAATTTATACATTGTCTTTTAGAAATTATATATTGAACCAAGTTCCTTGACAATTCCTTTTCTTTTGGATTTACAGTTCTAAGAGCTCTTAGAAATAGTTTTGCTATTATTATTATTGGTATTGTTTTACTGCATGAAAAAGGACACCTACACCTACTGTAACATTCTTTTTTTCTTTTTTTGAATGTGACTAGTATTTATTGTATGAAAGTGGGTTTGGCAGTCAGGATTGTGATAAAAGTTCAGAATTCATAAAAAAAAACAAAATCAGATTCCTAATTATTGGTGGGGAGAAACGTGGTAGAGCTGAATTTGGAGGAAGAAAGATTTATGTTATTTATTTAGGTACAAAGTTCTTTGTTGATGTTAATAAATGCCAACCGTTTCGATAGTTATTTTCATATCCTCTAGGTTGCCAAGATTCAAACACGTGGATCTTGAAAGGCTGATCAGATGCCATGACTGTATCCTTAAAACTTAGCAACCACCAATCTACCTACCGATTCAATGCACCATCTCGCTATTTTATTTTATTTTTATTTTATTTTTTTATATATATTGAAGGTGGAGATTGAAATTTGAAATCATTGTTTGATCAAATAGTAAGCCACTTGATTGTCGTACGTAGCTCAGTAGTAGGAGTCAGTCGAGCCTTCACACTTGCGAGTACGGGAGTTGAAGTTCGAGTCTTTGATAGTCCATTTCGACTTAAGTGCTCATCTCCGCTGCTATCGCACAAGGGGGAGGAAAGTTTTAGCGACATGGGATCCCATCGCGGACTCCGATCAAGTTAAAAAGATGTATGGATCGGTCCACTAGCTAAATACCTCCTGAACCTATGACCCCGCTACAGGTAGATCCTTTTTTATTTACCAAAAAAAAGCCACTTGATTGTCCCCTACAGACGAAAAAGAGTAAGTATTGGTTTCTTAACAATAGCATTCTAACCACACCATAAGTCTTTATGGTATTCATATCCCAACCCCCACCCCACTACTTAAAAATACAAAAAGACCATCTATTTCTGAATGCTTGTACAAGTCACATAACACTAAAAAACATTCCAAGAGACAATTGTCATAATAACTCCACCATAGCAATTATAGCACCATGTGAAATTCACAACTCAACCAGGATATGCAATTTCAACACTCTATTTATTGATTCATCAGCCAAATGGTAGGTCAAGTCACCAAGTTACATTTAAATCTAAGAAAGGACTTACAGTATCAGATATGCTAATTGGATTAGAAAGGTCAAAGGGCCATGATAGCAATTCTAGAATGTTAAGAATACAAAGTCAAAGTCCAACTATGAAATCAGTCTACAAATAATACAGCTCTATGATCTACTATTTGCTGAACATTTTAGCCACCTTGTTGATTCCGTGACTCTAAGAAGAGTCTTACAGTTGAGCCTATTATTGAAATTTCTGCCATTGCACCATTCCCATAATCCCCACAAGCTAGCCTCTTTGTGACAGGCTGGATGACAGAAATTCCAAGCCCCTCAATTGACGTGAGATGTCGTTGCGTGAAAGGATTGGTCCACATGAAGGTGTTCATGGCTGGTGCAACAAAGAATGGCTTGCTGTAATCCCATGCTCGAACAATGCAGGTCAATAAATTGTCACAAAGTCCTCCAGCAATCTACAATAAGAGCATCAGATATTCTGTTAAGTATAGTAGATATCGGAAAACATCACCACACAAAAGAAAATGAAGGAAACAGCCCGGTGAAGGAAGTAGAGAAGCCCATGGAAGCTACAGGAAGTCATTATGAACTTGCATTACGCATTTAATATCCATGCACACGGAACAAACATGTTTGTTGGTGTGTGGGGTTGAAACATAAAATACAGAATGACTCGCCTTGTACATAGTTCTCCATATCTACCATGTGTCCAATTCTCTAAGACATAAATTAAAGAATTTGGGTAAAAAAATTCCATAACATTTATTTGATTAGTGAAATTAATTTGACCCGCATTTGATATGGTTTTTTTCTCGTCAAAAATCTCCACTTGGACCACTTTAGTACTTATGCTTAACAAATAGATGTTTGACATACAAATTAACAACAATTACTTGTTTGCCAAAAAAAATAATTTTTTAAGCTATTTTGAAAAAGCTCAAATTTTAAGCTTTTCCAAGAAAGCTCTTTTACAGCTTATACGAATAAGCTGAACAAAGCATTAAATGCTCTTTTTACTACCAATTTTGCCTTTACCCTTATATTAAAATTTCTATTATATCCAAAAAATATTATTTAAATAATTTATGTATAATATATTAAATCAAAAGCATTTTTAAAGATATAAAAGACAAACAATTTACTATAAGTTAAAAACACTTTTTAAAGTGACAACCAAACAACCATTAGGTTTCTGATAAAAGCTCTTATTTGAAAAGCGCTACTATGAGAAACTCTACTTTGCCACATGGATTGCAATTCACCATAGACACAAAACTAGTATGGAAATAAAAAATGTCCCAACAATGTAATAAAGCAAACTGAGGCATCTATAACTTGAATGTCAGGATGCCATTGTTCTTCCCTCTCTATATTCTTTTGCAAATGGATTTGTGCAGTAAAACCATTTAACAGAAAAACTGCACAACTAAATTTTATTGATGCACAGCCAGCATTAAATATATACAAGTTGATGGTTTAGCTCAGTAGAGAATAAACTTCTGCTATTTCATTTGGTTCTCTCAGAATCTAGTTAAGTTCAAAGGTCTATAAAGAAGTAAAAAAAATTGACATGCAGTTTCTGGTGAAATATACAATTTGTAATATCATGTTGCTAACCAAAAGTAGTCCAAAGTAAGATTAAACTTGAAATAAGTTTTAATGTAAGAGTAACAAAGTTTTCCAGAATATAAAATGATATTGTTACCTTGCCTAGCGTATTTGCTGACAATGGGGCAATAACCATGATATCAGCCCATCGACGGAGCTCGATGTGAAGCACACTGTCACCTATCTTGTTCCAACTGGACCATTCATCCTCATCGGTGTAAAGAATTACATCCTTGGGGAGTGATGCTCTATCAATGAAGTGCAAAGATGCCTTTGTGACAACTGCTCTTACTTCTGCCCACTCAGAAAAACAATGGCAGAGGTTACCAAACTTTATGGCAGCTACACTTCCACTAGCAGCAAGAAGAATACGGGGTTTTCTTGAGACAGGATTGACTTGTATTATGTTCCTAGCTGCCATTACAGTTTCTGTGCTTTCCATAACCTAAATAACAACCCCATCATATAGATAACAGGCATAACTATTCAAAAAATCCCAATATAGATTCACACATGACAGAAATAATAAAATACTGGAGCAAAGCCACCTATCCATCCCTGAAACTTACAATTGGCAGTCACTTTAGGATATCTGTGAAATTTGGATAAACTACAAAATTAATGTCATTCAATATTTGCATAAAGCAAAGACTCCTCTACAGAAAAAGAATAGTAATAACAAAAATAAAATTTGGGAGGAATTGACGGAAGCAATGAAAGTCAAAATAACTAGAAATTTACCAGCAATTTGCAATTTATCTAAAAAAGAGAGATCTCCTCATCAATAATCCAACATCATACTTTCACGAAGGCTGGCCATTCTACAAAAACAAATCAATGAGTAAAGCAACTTATCAATTCACAGAAACCCACCATTACTAGGATTTGCATGAGAGGGAGAAACATATATGCTAGGAACAGAAGAAACATAGACTAAAGCTCAGTATTTGAGTAACGACATAGACTAAAGCTCAGTATTTGAGTAATGGACAAAATCATAGTATTGAACTCAAATTTCAATCCCTAAGGAGAACAAACTCTCTTACAGCAGAAATAAAAAGAAAAAAAGAGACTGCACGAAAACAAGATTGAAACACCAGATGGGAGAATGTATTTTTATTGCAAAGATAATTTTCTTTCTGAGAAATAAAAGAAAATCAGATAAACACACAAAACTTTATGTCTAGCATTATCAAGTCGAACAAATGCATAGGTGAAGACGGTGAATGAATCCATGACACTCAATTTCTCAGGCAACATTCCAAACAAGATCACTAACCCAATAATCCAAAAGATTGAACTATACAGCAGTTTATACTTTATATATATATATATATATATTTTAAGATAATGAAAGTGGAAGTTGAAGAAAGGCATCGAGAAGAAAGCAAAATAAGAATTTTCATTTCTGGAGAACCATTTACATTATAGAAAGATGGAAAGAAAGAAACAAAATCACAAAAAAGACTAGCAGTTAAACTTTCATTCTAAAACCTTAAAAAAAAAAAATGATGCAAAAGAAATTCAAAATCTATTACTTTCCATTTTACTTCACCTGATTTTCTGGTCAACTGCCCGAGAATCGAAATTTATTACAAAAAAATAAAAATTGCAAGTCGCTTTTCTTGATTAAGACATGTACGGTAATCGAATTTCAGTGCAAAAGTGAAATCGCTATTATAATAATTCCATTTCAAAATATTCTCAAAAAAACAAAAACATTCCATTTTAAGATCTTTACCTTCTAGTAGTCAGTAGATGTGAGCTCGCTGCTGGTCAAGGTCGTTCTTGGAGGCGTACTCGGGCGATAGAACTGCCGGTGGCTGGGTCGGTCGGAGAGATTAAGCGCACCGTTTTCTTCTCCCGCTGAGGAAATAGACGCTCTCTCTTATATTCACTTTTAACAGGCATTTGCCCGCCTATTAGTATTTGTAATTATAAGGATCGAGTTGGCATAGAAACCTGAATTATAAAGGGATTGAATTTCCATATTTTAATATTAAAATTTGAGTAAATTTTTATATGAATATTATTCGACACAGTAAAAATCAATGTTGAGCTATTTTTGAAGGTTTAATTTCTATATTTAATATTAAATTTTAACGGATCACATTTTAAGGAATAAATTTTGACAGATATAACATATGATTTGCATATCTAGACTTAATATGCATACGTAGGCTTAGTAATGGCCCATTCATCTCAAAAAATAAAAATAAATAATATTGATTTAATATTATTTTTACTTTTAAAAAAAATTGGAGAAAAATTAATTTTATAGTCAAAAAGGTTGGAACCTCTTACATGGAAATATATTTTCAGTAATTTTACTACCGATCAAATTTATGAGTACAGTGTTTGGATGTAATTGCTCCAATCATATGGATTTAAACATTTTTATCTTTTTTGAACATACAATAAAAAATATAAAAAAAATTACATTTTAAGTATCTAAATTTTATCGCATGTTAAAAATAGATAATTAAACTTTATTTTTTTGCAATTTAATACCTAAACTAAAACAAATGTAGCATCGTTCATACTTAAAGCAATTTCCGTTTGAATTTATATGTTAATTTCACGTACAACTTATTATTTTAAATGTTAAAAGTAAATGATGTCATTTTATACTTAAAACTTTTCAAATTATCCCCATTTCGTATTTTCTCTCTCCCTTCATTTCTCTTGCCTGCTGAATATAGTTACTTTTTTTTTTGTTCCTAAGTTTAAAATAGGTTGTGAAATGAAAATACAAATAGTAATAACTAATAAATGAGATTAAAAATACATAAAAATATGTTTTAAAGTCTAAAAGGCGTGTGTATTAAAACTTGGAGTTTGATTTGAATTTATGTCTGTTTTACACAAAATTAATAGAGGAAGAAAACAGGATATAATTGACCGTAAATAAATAATGACTTCGTGAGATTCCAATAAGTAAAATAACAAGTCGAACGACATAGTTTATGAGAAAATTGATCAACCTACAACCTGACCTAAAGCGATGCTGCATTACTAGTCTTCGTTTCGTATTGATGGCTAGTTTCGGTTTGACTAAAACATCTTTGTTTATAATCAAATAAATAAAATAACTGTTATTTTAAAAATTTAAAACGACACCGTTTTGGTTGCCTCTAACATTTGGTTAAATTGCTGGTTGACCCACTTGCACTTAATCGGGTCACGTGCCTTGATTATTTTATAGGCCAAAATTATTTTTAACGAAATCGGTTCTGATTTTTTATTTTTTTTCATTTATGATAATTCATTCAGATGGTTAAATTGATGTAAAAATTTTCAAATCTTGAAATCCATCTCCAATTTCAACTAAATACAAACTTGGTCACTTTCATTCAATTTTTATTTATTATTGAGCTTTTTTTTTCCTGTTTTGATAAGTTTCTATTACGGTAAAATCAACTTTATTTTTTGGGCACCTGGGTTTAATCATATTGACAATGGGAAAGAGAAAACGCGCTAGGAGAGAAAGAAAACATTAAATTTTTTGTTTTTATTTATAGATTTGAATGTGAAATTTAAACAAAAATGACTTTGGTTATAAACATGTTGCATTTTTTTATTTAGATATCAAATTACAAAAAAATTTAAATACCTATTTATAACACAGAATAAAATTTAATTATCAGAGTGTATTTTTATATAAGTAGTTTTTTATTAATAGATAGATACTTTCAGTTTTGCCTTTACCATAAAAAAAAAAATTATGTTGCGCATAAAAAAAATTTGATACTTTCTGTGGGCTTACAAAAATATTTAATAAAAATAGAATATGAAAAATATTTACACGTTATATATAAATAAAAATATATAGATGAAAACAAATGCAAAATTGCGTTCTAGCTTTTGTTTTGAAATTTAAAAGTTCGAAAAAGTAGAAGGCACCAAAAAAAAAAAAAAAAACATATGAAAAAGTGAAAATCTCTTTCTGAGGAATAAAAAAAAAAAACTGGAATCAAAAGATTGTTTGATTAAAATTGAAATTTGAAAATAGAAACGGTAATATTTCAGCGTTGTCTGCAAGTCAATCTTTATTCTATGCAAGAATCTTCATACCTCTTTTTCCGGGCTCAAACTGTAAAGCGTGTGAGTGAAACTTACGCGCTTTGAAGACAATCTTCTCCTTCCTTAGCCACAATAAACCGACGTTTCCTTAAAGGGCAAATTCGGAATTTAATAAATCATCCATTCTCTCATCTTCTTCCTTTTCATCTTCCTTTTTTCCGCGATCTCTTTATTATTTCTTTCATATATATATTTTTTTTCTTTAACCCTTTAAACCTCTCCATTTGAACTTAGAATCGCTACCGGTCCGACTCACCCATACCCGAGTCGGATCATCTAAAACTGCCCGTTCCACTGTTTTTGCTTGCATTGTTCTTTTACCGTTGTCTATTTCTAGGGCTTTCAGTTTCTGGTTTCGTCTGATTGGGCTTCCTAGCCATGGCTAGGGTTTACGAGAATTGGGAGAGGCTGGTTCGAGCAACGTTGAACAGAGAGCAGCTCAGAACTGCTGGACAAGGCCATGGGAGAACTCCGAGTGGGATTGCCGGTGCTGTTCCTCCGTCGCTTGGGAAAACCACTAACATCGATGCGATCTTACAAGCTGCTGATGAGATTCAAGCTGTGGATCCCAACGTCGCAAGGATTTGTGAGCCTTATTTTACTTTTTCTTCAAATTTCTTTTTTTATTGTTCGTTATGGAGAATTCAATTATCCTGGTGTTTAATACTTGTAGTGTATTTTGTTTGGTGTTCGATTTTTTCTTTCTCTATAAGTTTGGAAGAAATTATGTAGTCTGATTGGTTTGTGCTGTGAGTTTAAGGAAATGATGTTAATAATTCCTTAATAGGGTTTTGGAGAGTTAAGTTATGGAGGTTTAGCTTGGTAGTTGAAGTTGGTTTATACTACCTCGTGTAAATGCTTGTTTTCTGTCGGGTATAGAAAATCATGGTTTTCTAAGTTATAGAGAGTATAGAATGGAGACAAATCTTCTTGATTGTTTAGAAATTTTCTCGACGTCGAATAGTCCCAGAGATGCACTTTCCTGCATTTGTTTTGCTTCCATATTTCAGTGTCATCGTAGCAATGCAATCCTGTGGCTTGGGTATATAACTTAGAGGCTATAGTGGAACTGAAATTATGATATCTAATAAATATGACTAAAAGTTGAGCTGGAGGTTGTTAAATGACAATATAAAAAACCAAATTGGGCTCTCTTCTGGGCCTAATGTGATATTTCTACTAGGAAATATGTGTTAAGGTTTGTATTTCACAAGATATATCTTCATGTAATACGTGTTAAGGCTAGTAAAAAGTTTGAATAAATTTGCTGAAGGATTTCAATTTTGATATTTGTTAAATCAATGTTCCTTTGAAGATTACACATATCTCTGTGCATACATACTTGGGTGAATGGCAACGTGACTTCTATATTTATTAGTTTGTTGTTTCAACTAGTGTGTGAGCAGGCATATAGCATGGCGCAAAATCTGGATCCAAACAGTGATGGTAGAGGTGTTCTGCAGTTTAAGACTGGTTTGATGTCTGTAATTAAGGTATTACTTAATTTCTGATTCTTTTATGTTCCATACTGAATGGAGAAAATCTTATAGTTTCCATCTAGTTCGATGCAATGACTTTTACTGCTTTTAAAGTAACTATTATTATATTGTAAATAATTTATTTATTTATTTTTTCTGGATCTTGTATAGTATGTGAACCATTTTTGATTTTTCAAAAATTATTTTTAACTTAAGTAATAACTACTCGGCTGTATGTTGTAGCAAAAACTTGTAAAAAGGGAGGGAGCTCGAATAGATCGTAATCGTGATATTGAGCACCTGTGGGAATTTTACCAGCGCTACAAGAGAAGACATAGAGTTGAAGATATGCAGAGAGAAGAACAGAGATTGAGGGAGTCTGGAACTTTTAGTGCTAACTTTGGAGAGTATGGCCATTACATTCATGCTTAATTGATTGATGATTGCATGCTCCTATACATCAAAAAAATATGTTTGCATCTGATTTACAGTATGGAGGAACTGAAATTTTGCCACTTGTTGAGACAAACTCACCTTTGCATTTGAGACTAGTGACTTTAAACTGTTTTGAGAAAATACCAGTTCATGTCATGTTTGATCAAAATTTCATGTTGCATTGGTAAGTTCCTTGGCAGTAGGCTATCTTAAGGATTACAAATTAGAGTGCCTATTCTAGTTTAATGTTACCTTACAGTCGTATATATGTCTTTGGCGTGAAATTAATTCACATACATAATAAACTGGAAGAGTTGGTTAATTATGTTTGCATTATACTTAATATATCATATTTTGCAGTTCTTTTGAAATTTGAATACGTGGAAAGAAAAAAAAATAGCTATGTCGTGCTTCTCTCTTTTGCATTGTTATGTTGCTTGATTTTTGAATTGTTCTGCTTTTAAGGTTGGAACTCAAATCTTTTGAAATGAAAAAAATAGTTGCTACCTTAAGGGCTTTGGTCGAAGTCATGGAGGCACTTAGCAAAGATGCAGATCCTGATGGAATTGGAAGACTTATCACAGAGGAGGTACTTTAACCTACCTTTGAACTCGATAATCAATAAAAGATCACAGCTATTTATCTGATTGTAGCTCCTGATGGTTAATAATACATCATTATTTTGACGTATGTACATTGGATTTTACATAAACAAATTAGTAATTATAAAGATGATAATAATAAAGATATTAATAAACAGAAGATTTAAGTAACAAATTTGACCATTGTCATTTTGACTTCCATAGCTGCAAAGTATGTGAATGTCCATGAAAATATTATTATAGGAAAGTCGTTGTGACTGACTTAGGATTGCCTTTGCTCTTTGTGTTTTCAGTTGCAAAGAGTAAAAAGTGCCAATGCTACTTTGTCTGGGGAGCTCACACCCTACAATATTGTTCCACTGGAAGGAACATCTTTGACCAATGCAATTGGAGTTTTTCCAGAAGTAAGTAGAACCTGAATTGAAATATGTGTTCACTAGTTGGTGTTCATCCCTCTAGCAGTTAATTTTTATTCTATTTTAATTTTTTTTTTAAAAAAAAAATCCTATATCGCTTTCGTATTCCTTTATCTATTATGTGATTTACTGGGTCTGTGTTACCTATTCACAGATATTAGATGCAAAAATACCTTTTGGAATGAAATTTGTCATATTCTCTGGGCTGTGGCTTTTGTATGTTCGGTTTGTTCAAATCTTTTAATTAGTTGTTGCTCATGAATTTTCAATTGGGTCAATCATCCAGGTTAGAGGTGCAATATCTGCTATTAGATATACTGAACTCTTTCCTAGACTTCCTGATGATTTTGAAATAACCGGACAACGAGATGCAGACTTGTTTGATCTTCTGGAATATGTCTTTGGGTTTCAGGTTTGTATGCTTATTTTTCTTTCTCCTGAGTTATATCAATATCTATTGCTAGAATGTTGTCTGATAAGTGATAACTGGGTCCATATTTTGTTTGTTTGGTAATTTTGAATTTGTCACTCTTCTCATATTTTTTTTTCTTTTCATTGATTGTAGTTGTGTACAAGAATTTTTAGAAGGGATTAAGGAACAAAATTCAATCATGATATTGTATAATCCAGCTTAAATTTTGAATATGGCATGTATCATGTATAGTAACTAGCATGGCATTCTACATGATTCTGGGTTAACATCAACCTCTGTTTAAAACTTTGGCTTTAAACCTGCAATCTGAACTCTTGGTGATGGAAAACTTTATTAGTTTAAATTCTCTCTATCTAGAGAACTTTATTAATAAAATTGGGTCTATATAAATTTATGCCTCCCTCATCATTTGACTGTCTGGATCTGATATATTTCTTCCTACAATCCCTCTGTGCTAATATTTTAGTTAATTACTGTTAACTTGTTTGCAGAAAGACAACATAAGGAACCAGAGAGAAAATGTCGTTCTTGCAGTGGCAAATGCACAGTCTCGATTTTGCATACCTGTAGAGGCTGATCCAGTGAGTGCTTTGGATGTTATAATTCACAATCCACATTCTGTGTCTTACTGGTGATGCCATGGTTACATAGATATGTTAAAATACACTGTCAAATTTATATTTAGCTTTGTGTGAAAGTATTTGTGTAGCTTGAATGAGAATAAGTACTTTGATGAATGTTACAATTTAAAAGGAGCATCTAGATGCTGCACTATTTTATGCATCATTAATTTATAGGCTGTAATGATTTCTCTTATCCATCAATCTGGTTGAATTTTTATTTATTTATTGCTTTTGGTAGTGAGGCATCATCCCTCAAGCATGATGTTCTTTTGGATAATGTTTAGACCACATGTTCATGCTATGATGCTTGGAATTTGCAAAGGGAAGCCAGAAGCTGTGCATAGATTTCTGATCGTATTTGTATACGCTTTTAAATTACTAGTTATTGTAGGGATATGAGGTAGCTTGAGAGCTTTGGCAAATCATTTTTCTTTCATTGGGTGGAACATGATGATACCATATATATATGAGATAGGTTCTTAGGTTGTGGATGCTGATTAAACTGGGATCTATACTAATTTGCAAGATAAATTACTATCCTAAATTATCAATTTGTATGGAGTACTATATCTACTTGCACTCTCACCCTATTTGTATTGTTTCTCATTTAAGTGTTAAAATATCATTCAATTTACGGATTGCCTTTGTGTCACTGGCCAACTTATGTCCAATGGGTTGCTTGCTCTTTAGTGGTTAGAAAATTGAATTTTTCACGCATAAGGCCTCATTAAGCTTTTCTATTAGAGTATGCAGCATATCTTACCCAAAATAAACTTTGAAGCATCGAGAGGTGCTGCCATCTTTCTACTCAAGTGTTGGGAGATTTACATACTTCTTCCAATGTTGACAATCATAAAAATCTTGTTGCTTATCAACAAAATTTGAAAAATGTCATATTTAGCTTTATTAAAGTAAATGTTAGGCATGGAGATGTCTTTATTTAAAGTTTTGGTTGATAAAATGGTCAGTTTGGTCTTATAAATCATTGTAACGTATGTTTGAGATTCATTTTCTGGTGGAGGTTAGCTAATTTAAGTATTTATATTTATGTGTTGATATGATCATGCTTTGTTTATACAAAGAAAATAATTAATGGGATCCATGATGTGGATTGATTATTCTTTTTTTGTTTTTTTTTTTGGCATGTCTAGAAAATTGATGAGAAAGCAATCAATGAGGTATTTCTAAAGGTGCTAGCTAATTATATCAAATGGTGCAGATACTTGCGCATACGCCTTGTATGGAATAGGTCACTTCAAGAACCTAGTCTTTTCTTTGATTACTTAGTTCATTTGTGCACTACTTATGTCCATTATTTTATTATTTTCTACAGTTTGGAAGCAATTAATAGAGACAGGAAGCTTTTTCTGGTTTCGCTGTACTTTCTGATATGGGGTGAAGCTGCAAATCTTCGTTTTCTTCCTGAATGCATATGTTATATATTCCACCATGTAAGTCTCGAACATTGCAAGTTAAATTCGTTTTGAGGGTTGCTGATCTCTTCTCTCATGTAACAATTGTAAAGAAAGGTCTTATATCTTGTTATTGCAACCTTTTATTATGTTACTAGTACTGTATATATTTGCACCTCTGTAATTATTTTAGCAAGTGTCTGTATTAGCTAATTGATATTCAAGTACATAAATTATGTTTGAAGGATCTGACTTCATTGTAATTCTTAAATGTCTCTCTGCTATTTCAAAGACTAAGGTGCTGTTTAGGATGTCTTTTAAATTATATTATCTTTAAGGCTTAAAAGATGATTCAGGGCATGTTTGGATAACTTTTCTGGAGAACTTCAACCTTTTGGAAGAGTATTCAGCAGATGAATCTAACCTCTTTAGAAAATCTTCAGGGAAATAAGGAAGCTGTTTTAAACTTAAAAAAATGTTATTATTTTTATTTTACCCTTTTGTTTCTCAATAACAAATTACATATCACCCTTTTTCTTCTAAATTTATTTTAATTAATAGTTTTCTAGATACTAAAAGGAAAGCTGTAGTTTATAATTTTCTTCTGCTGCTTAATAGTAGGATCTATATATTTTGCAAACAAGGTCTGCGACATGAATTCTTTTACTTGGTCTGATTCACATGCAAAGTTTCCACAAATGTTTTTTTTTGTTGGGAAAATGTAATTTTAAGACATCTTATGCGACAAAAATATTGAACATGGAAAACTTGTGATAATGATGTTCCACCGCTACACATTGATTCTTGTACAATTTCTATGAATTATTGTGGTAGGGAAAATATGAAAATCTTATTGTTCTTTAATTAACTGCATATCTGTGTAGTTATAGGAATTAACTGCAGAACTTTGGCACAGTGTGTTTTATATTGCTACGGAAATCTATTACTTATAGAAGGAAACATAATAAGCAATGGTTCCTTCAGATGGCGAAAGAGTTGGATGCAATATTGGATCATGGAGAAGCTAATCTTGCTGCCAGCTGCAAAACTGAAAGTGGTTCTGTGTCCTACCTTGAGAAAATCATTTGTCCTATATATGAGACGATGACAAAGGTCAGTGGTCTATTTAAAAGTTTCTATTTTTCTAAATTTATAGTAATACTCTTCTTTTCTTCTGTTGGTTTTAGAGCCAGATTTGCTGTTGTATCCATCAGGATGTGTGTGCAATTAAAAGTTTTTTACTATGTTAGTGTTTGCTGAGCAGCTCTGAGCTTGCACAAGTTAGATAGGGTTGCTTAGTTTGGTTATAATTTGGCTTTGTTCATTTAACTTTGTTATATGGTTTACAATAAGTTGCTATTTCATGCAGTGGCCATGAGATAGCTATTAATCTCTATTTCTATAAGATGAATTTGTTTGGAAAATAGTTAAATTCTCAATATTTTGGATTCATTTTTAATTTTGCACGCACCTCATAATTTAATTGTTAGGTTCTGCATCCCACTTTTAGTGTTTTTTGATTTCAGAGGTTCTGATTGTTGTCCAATGGAATGGAGTGCAGTACATAATGAGTTACATGTTCACTTTTGTTCTTGTCATTCTCTTTCATAAACAGAAAGTTACTTGATTAAAAATGGTGGTCTTGTCATGTCAGCTTGATGTATGCAGGAGAATCACTTAAAAAAAGACACCTCTTAGCTATAATAGGAAATGTTACAGGAGCAGTAGGTTACTCAACATTTCACTTATGTTTGGACTTTAAAAGAATACATGTTTTACACTTGGATATGTACCTGTATGACCTACAGGCATACCTGAGTCCAACAACCAGGGAGACACCTTAGCTATAACATTGTGTTTAAATTTTTTTTTTTGTGCCATATATATGTATATTTTATTGCTTTTCCTTTATTGAGTTCTGATATAAGACAATGTTTTGGTTGCTAATTCTTTATTAATATTATTCTTTTTTTCTTTTCTTTTTTTAAAATAAGAAACAACCTTTTCTTTATAGGAAATCAATACCAAGGGTAAAGAGGAGGATGAGAAATCCTCAAAAACAAAGAATACAACAATTACAGTAACATTAAGACAATAATAAAAATTAACACTTCAGCTGCCCATGACATCTTTCCTATTTAGAACAATCAAAGAGAGGAAAATCTTTGGTAGCTTTATCTATAGAGCCCCAGATAGATGCTTAATATCTAGCAATCTCAAAGAGATCTTCACTCCTCATCTCTTTGATTTTGAATAGATATATAATTTCATGTACAACTGATTTTCTAAATTAAGTCAAATGATCCATGATAGCTTCCTGATCTATTTTCTAGTAAACTAGTTCTCTATGAGGCTACTTATTTGCAAGTGAGAGATGATCATATATTTCTATACCCAGCTGACTAAATGTATTGCATATTAAAGTCTTCATGCTTGGTAATTGTAATGTCTAGCATGATCTTGCTCATGGTGCCTAAAAGGCTCCTATGATGAATACAACTAATTCCTGAAGTGCAATAAAGAATATTGGTGGCAATGAAGAAAAGAATGATTAGAATTGGGTCAAAAGTAATAACTTCTTCATGGCCCTTTTAGATCTTATTTTGATAGTAAAACTTTAATATGTAGAATAATAAATGGAATTCAGGTTTGTTCTTGGTGCATTTAGTGATATGGTGGTTTGTTGGTAGTTTTTTTTTTTGTTTTTTTGTTTTTTTTGGGGCAATTGGCTTCTTGGTAATGCTGCTTGTTCATGTTGGGGTTCTCCGAAAGTCTCATTATTTTAATTTGGTAGATATGCTAATTGATCTATACAAGATTTTTTACTTCAAACCTCTTTTAATGTACACAGGAAGTCGCTAGAAACCAAAATGGAAAAGCTGCACATTCAGCATGGCGGAATTATGATGACTTCAATGAATATTTTTGGTTTCTTTTGTTATCTTTTCTTTTTTCCTTTTTTCCTTTTATTATTATATTATTATAATTGTTCATTAAATAAATATGTTTCTCTGATTTTGACCCATAATGTTTGTAATGTTTTTATTTGCATGGGCTATGTATGTGCAGGTCACCTGCTTGCTTTGAATTAAGCTGGCCTATGAGACCGGATTCATCATTTTTGTTAAAGCCGCCGCCTAGAAAAGGGAAGAGGGTTAGTCATTTTATTTGTCACCGGATCTTCTCAATCTATGTTTGAAAGTTGAACTGGAAGTCTAATAGTTTTCTCTTTAGACTTATAAATGGTACATTGACATGGAAAAATACTAGCATCTTAGAGCATTTTTTTTTATCTTTCTTATCTAAATATGCGTACGGTAACCAGGGTCAGTTATATTATTATTATTATTATATATATATTTTTTCTATTTTTGATTATCAAACTGTCAGTTAAGAAATATGTCCGAATATAGCCTTGTAATATCCTACTTGTGGAATTTATAAGTGTTATCCTCACACTTACATTGAGTACGACCTCATATCCTTAAAAGAATCTACAGACTTCTCAAGAATGATAGCAAGAATATGTCTGGTACTTATATGTATATTCTTTCCTTCTGTCCTTCCTCATCCTTCATAAACTCAATTACATCCTTGAGTTTTGATTGAGCTGAGTAATAATTAGCAATTCCATTGAAGTTTTATTTGTACAATGTTGCTTTTGTATTAGACTCCTTGGACAAATTGCTGGGTGAAATGCTTTTCATGTAACCAGTATTTTTCTCTAATTTTCTGCTTGTGGGATTGGCAGACTGGAAAAAGCACTTTTGTTGAGCATCGAACATTTTTTCACTTGTATCGAAGTTTTCATCGCTTGTGGATCTTTTTGGCTATAATGTTCCAGGTTAATTTATGCATCTACGCAATGTTGGTGTATTACTTTACAATAATTTTACTCTTATCCCGGAGAAATCTGTCTAGGATCGTCTTGCATGATGTTGTCTTGGACGATTATATACAATATTCTCCTGTATGAGAGAATGATTATACCAGACAATTTATAACTTTTAAATTGCTGACGTATTTTATTTTATTTTTTTTATTTTATCTATGTTGCTATAGATTTTGACGATTATAGCCTTCAACAAGGGACGCATTAATTTGGATACTTTTAAGATTGTGCTTAGCATTGGGCCAACATTTGCTATCATGAACTTCATGGAGAGTAAGTCGTTTGCATCTTTCACTTAATCTTGCGATTCTTACTTTAAAAAGACCTCTAATAATCACCTTTCTTTGGAGCTTCTGTTTCCTTTTGCTCATTGTATCTTGTGCTGCTCTCTTAGGTTGTTTGGATGTTGTGCTCATGTTTGGGGCTTACACTACAGCTCGAGGCATGGCTATCTCAAGACTTGTAATTAGGTTTTTCTGGTTTGGTTTGAGCTCTGTATGTGTAACATATCTTTACTTGTAAGTATTATTTATTTAACAATTTAATCTGACCAAATACAAATATTAGTTCTTGCATGCTAATTGTAAATAATTTATTTTAGTATAATTTGTATAAATTATTTGCAGGAAGGTTTTGAATGAAAGAAATGATCGTAACTCTGATAATTCATTCTACTTCCGGATATATACTCTTGTATTGGGTGTTTATGCAGCATTACGGCTATTCCTGGCCCTATTGCTACAATTTCCAGCATGCCATTCCCTCTCTGAAATGTCCAATCAATCATTCTTCCAATTTTTCAAGTGGATTTACCAGGTAATTCCTGTTCAAGTCATCTTTTTAAGATAACTATCTAAACAAATCTCAAATGGGCATTGTTGAAATGATTGTTCATTGCATCTTCTGCTTCTTCTTTGGCTATTTCAGGAGCGTTACTATGTTGGACGTGGTCTTTTTGAGAGGACAAGTGATTATTGCAGGTTTGTTTCCATGTTTGTAATTTTTTTTTGAGAGCCTAGAATTCATTAATGGTAATGATTTGCTAGGGAGGCTCATATAGCCACCACAGTTTTTTTGGAATTGGCTTGATTGAGTCAAGTTGATTTTTTTATTATTCTGCTTTTTGTACTTGCCATTTTCTTTTTGTTTTCCCTATATTGGCTGTGTTTTATACAGTTTTGCTTCACTTAATCTCTTTCCTTTTTAAATACTGTTTTTCCTATTGGAAGCTTTTGTGCATTTTGGACATGTATCATAACATTGGATTAATCATAGTTAAGTTTCCAGGTTAATTAGTAGTTTGATTTGCTATTAGTTTAATGCTATATGATATTCTATGAAATATTAACAAAATATACTATTCTGTTCTTTCTTAAATTTTGTGGGTAACATTACTACTTTTTGCCTCTTTTCATTTCACCAACCAGTGTGTTTATCAGTGCTTTAATCCAAGTCCACATATCCCTTTGTGTGCATCACCACTTTAATTTGTTTTCAGTAAAAATTTGATGATCATGCACTAACCATTTTTTATTATGACAGATATAAGTAGATAGATTGACTGTCCATTTTATGTCAGAGGAATTAACAATCATCAGACACCTCTAACATTTTCGTAGAAGAATTTATTATCTTTATTTTTGGTTTTATCATTTTAATCTTTACTCTTGCAGATATGTGCTGTTTTGGTTTGTAATCTTCATATGCAAGTTCCTTTTTGCTTACTTTCTCCAGGCAAGCTACTTGTCTAATTCTTGATTTTTGTTTGTCTGAGAGGTTTAGCTTTTGCTTGGTGCAGTTATTCATTAAAGAGATACTATGCCAAAATGATGCTACTTTTATTTTCAACTCCTATTTCAGATTAAACCTCTTGTTGAACCCACCAATATCATTATGGACCTTCATGCTTTGGAGTACTCATGGCACGATTTGATATCGAAGAGTAAGCTTATTTTCATACTTTTACCTCATTTCATCTTGTTTATGTTTGCTCATTTTTATAGTTTGGCATCCTCAGTCAATTGAAAATATTTTTCCTTCGGTGATATTTGGAACATTAATATGAATTTAGGAAAGCATTAAAGGCTTATATAGTGAATTGAGTGATGTCGATTAGAAGAAAGTCCTGGCACCAGATTATCTGCTTCCAATGGGAAGTATGGTAAAATTTCTCTATTTGGAAGTATAAGCAATACAATATCACCAACAGGCTGCAAACCAACTGAATTGCTCATTCTTATTTTTATTGCATAACTACATCCAATTTAGTACGGGTCATGCTTTTCATCTATGGTTGTCCTTAGAGGCTCTTGCCTCATAGTTCATAATGTAGTCAGAGTCCGATGTAGCCTTTGGGTTTAAAACTGCTTAATTGGGTGGACAACCAAGGAAACTTGGATCAAATACCAATACATTGGAAACAGACTATTGTTGGGGAAAACATTTTATTTATCTGAATTTTTTTCTAAAAACTTCTCATTCCTTGTTAAGGATAGATAGACTCTCTTGCAACTACGGCTTTAACTCATTTGAGAATTGAATAATGAAACTCAGTTGCCCTGTATGTACTTATCCATAAATTAATTAATACAAAATTTTCTCTTCCTTTTCCTTTGATATCGTTATATTTTAGAGGTTATATTTTATCTTATTGTTGTAGTTTATGGTTTATTTTTGTATAGCTGGAAACTATAGGTGGAACTTTCTTTCATGTAGAGCTGCATAACTTGTTTGCTTGATGATAAATAACCTATTATTCATTTCTTTCTGTGGAAAACTGTTTAGCCTAGTGAAGGATTCCTTCATTGTTTCTTGGGTTAAAAAGTTATGATATGTTACTGACTTGTACTTCTTTTCTTGGGTTTAAGAATTGCTATATTTGACTGACTTATGCTTCTTATTCTGGCAGAGAACAATAATGCCTTGACTGTAGCTAGCCTGTGGGCTCCTGTTGTGGCTGTGAGTATCTCTGATTTCTTCTTCTTCTTTTTTCTTGTCCTCTTTTCCGGGTGGGGGTGGTGGTGGAGTTTGAGGCTTCATGTGCTCATAGAGGACCACAAATTTTACTTGCCAAGTGGATACTGTTATTTTAGTCTATAGCTTAAGGTCTGTTGAAATCTGACTCTGGAAAGCATGGAATTCATTGTTACATATTAAGTATGGCATGCATTGGCTTTAAACCCTAATTTGTTGTTTGCTTCACTCAGCTTAGAGTTGGTGCTTGCTTGCTTCTTCAATCAGTGATTGGATATAAAGAACATATTCTAATTATGACAATAAAAGAAAAAAGGGGAAAAACTATCAAAGTATGCACATATGGTTACTGGTTTTGCATAGTAAAATTCTCATTTCTAATTTTTCAGATCTATCTCATGGATATCCACATATTTTACACTCTCTTGTCAGCGATTATTGGTGGTGTAATGGGTGCCCGTGCTCGGTTGGGTGAGGTATTAATGTACTCTTTAATAGTTTTGTATCCTTTATTTTCAACTTGCGGCTAGGTGATTCTAGTTTATTTCAACTGATTTTGTTCGTATCCTTTCTTTGCTTGATACTAGACTTGTTTACTACTGTCATAATAAGTTTACTTTAATTAGGGGTGGGATGACATATAGAGAGGTTAAGGGAAGGAAAGACATTATTTAATCTTCTTATGCTTCTTTCATCTTTTCGATTGTATGTCTCAATGGTGCATTTTTCATGTTATCTGCTATCTATTTCTTCTAGTAATTCTTTCTTTTCTCCTTGTATTTTTTGGTGTTAAAATGAGTTTTGTGTTCACTTGCTATAAATAATTGGATTCACTTTTTAACAATTTAAACATGGTATCAAGTCTTGGTTGTTTGTTTAATTATGTAAGATTTTGGGATTGACAGTAACTTAATAGTTAGGATTTCATTTTGTAAATTTTGTATTTATGCACATGCCTTTACATCAGAATTCTTGTTCTCTTGATTTCTTGTGGTTCATTTCAGATTCGTTCAATTGAAATGGTTCATAAACGTTTTGAGAGTTTCCCAGAAGCCTTCGCAAAAAATCTTGTCTCTCCTCAAACGAAAAGGTATTATTTGTTTAACTTTTTTAGCTTTAGAGATCTACAATCTTCATTGTAAGGCATATTGAACTGGCTGTTTTTCAATATATGATACCCTTTTATGAATTACTTATATTTCAATGTGATCTTTCAGGTTGCCGTTTAACAGACAAAATTCACAGGTGAGATTTCAAATTGATTTTTGGTATCCATATAAGAATTTTGAGAAAGCCAATATGTTAAGACAGTTCACTGAAATCCTTTTGTCTTTCAATTTGTAAGTTAATATAATTACTATTCTATAAGCGTCTGCTTTATGACTATTGGATGAATGGGTTTCATTAAAAACTTGTTTCATTCTCATAGAAGGCAACATTCTAATGCTACAAGGAAGTTTCTTTCATAACTGCCTTGCTTTAATTTCTCTAGCTCTGTGATATTTGTTAATTATGGTTTTACATCTTATGTCTCTAATCTGTTCATATAGTGCTTCTCTTTCTTTTGTTTTGCTCATTTTAAGCTTCTTGTTCAAACATTGATCTGTGACTCTGTGGTTATGTGTTTGGCATACTCAGGATTCTCAGGATGTGAAGACATATGCTGCCATGTTCTCTCCATTTTGGAATGAGATAATTAAAAGTTTGCGGGAGGAAGATTATATCAGTAATAGGTAAACGACCAGCTTGCTACTTGCCAAAATAGAACAAAATCTTATTGCTATTTTCTGCTATGTTTCTTGTGTTTTCTCCCCCCCTTTTCAAGTCTTATGGTGATCCTTTGTAATTTTATGCTCTCAGGGAGATGGATTTACTTTCTATTCCTAGCAACACAGGAAGTCTTAGATTAGTACAATGGCCTTTATTTCTTTTGAGCAGTAAGGTACAACCTGATAAGTTCACCTGGAATAAAATTATCTTAACTGTTGAACTATGTCTTTGCCATATTTATTTTGCAAATTTATAGATCTTGTTGGCGATGGATTTGGCGGTGGATTGTAAAGATAGACAAGCAGATCTTTGGAGTAGAATATGTAGGGATGAATACATGGCATATGCCATTCAAGAATGCTATTACAGTATTGAAAAAATATTATATTCCCTCGTTGATGGTGAAGGGAGACTTTGGTATGAATCTGTTTGAGCTATTATGAACTTTACAAATTTTATTCTTTTATTGTAATCATCCAAAAGAAAATTCAGTTAAAGAGTACATCATAATTTTGTGTTCTTAATTCACATTTTTTATTGTAGGCTTGAAAGAATCTACCGGGAGATAAACAACAGTATATTGGAGGATTCACTCGGCGTAACCTTAAACCTTAAGAAGCTTCCATTAGTCGTGTCAAGATTTACAGCTTTAACTGGGCTCCTGGTATATGTTCTGTTGACTGTATACAAAATCAATTTTTCTCAAGGTTTTGGATGCATTGGAACTTTTCCTCTATCCATGCCACTATTGTGGTAATTTGGTTGCTTAGTCCAAATCACCTAGTTATATTATCAATGTGGGGAACTATCTTTTGTAATATGTTTGTTTCTTCTGTCAATATTTGTGATTTGCTGAATGTTTAATCCATTTTGCTTTTTAGATGCTCCTTGCTAAATCAATAATTAGAACACCATTGGTTGCTCTGAAGCATGTTACATTTTTGTAATTTTAGTAAAAGGGAATTTTTCTATTTTTGAATTATATCACTTCCACAGTGTGTATTTCCTGGATGTAAGTTTCACTGCGAGTTGAGTGGTTCTTGTGTTGAAAAGTTGAACATGGTTTGTTGACTTTGTTATCAATTCTTATTATTGCAGTTTCTTGTAACATGCTGTTTAATTTATTTTTTCTGGTTTAGTAGTTTGATATATCCAATAGCCAGTTTAGGTGGTCTTTCTACAGAGATGCTGAACATGCTTTGTATTTTGGGTTCATAAATATTGGATTTCAGTGTATGGTTGTCAATCCAAGTAATCTTGTATTAATGCAAATGAATGATATGTGTCAGATATGGAATGAAACTCCTGAACGTGCAGAAGGTGCTAAACAAGCTATGTCTGACCTGTATGAAGTTGTAACACATGGCTTGTTGTCACCTGATTTAAGGTATATGGTTTATTATATATTAATTTCTATCTTTATAGTTTCTTAAGATTCTTAAAATAAACCCCCTCCCTCCTTTTAAATGCTACAGGGAGCAACTTGATACGTGGAGCATTTTAGCGAGAGCCAAAAGTGAAGGGCGTCTGTTTTCTAAGATAGAATGGCCCAAAGATCCTGAAATTGTAAGTTCTTTGACTGGAAAAATAAAAAGATCTTTTCTACTTTTGCTGTTTGCATCTAATGGGGACTTCTTTTTTGTTTGTTGTTTCAGAAAGAGCTAGTGAAGCGGTTACACCTTCTCCTTACTGTAAAGGATTCTGCAGCTAATGTTCCAAAGAATCTTGAAGCAAGAAGAAGATTAGAGTTTTTTAGTAATTCATTATTTATGGACATGCCTTCAGCAAAGCCAGTTAGTGAGATGATGCCTTTTTGGTACATATGACTTATCTTGTTAGAGGAGCTATTTTTTAATACTTTTAAGTGTAATAGGATCACTAACATTTGTATATCTTTTTATTTGAGAATAGCGTCTTCACCCCTTACTACAGTGAGACTGTACTTTATAGCTCCTCTGAACTGCAAAAAGAAAATGAGGATGGAGTATCAACACTTTTCTATCTTCAGAAAATTTTTCCTGGTATCTCTCTTGTTTCTTAGCTCTGTTTTTAGCATCCCTGGTACTCTTTGATATATGTCACACCATTTTAGAGTTCAATATATTGTCCTTGAACAATTTGACTCACCATATTTGTTGAAATGGAATTTGAGTTCATACAGAAATTGTTTCATATTGTCAAGAATGCATATAAATCTCCTAGAAACATGAGTATGAATTATCTCATGGATATTAAGAACTGATTGGTCTAATGCACGCTTGATAAATTACTCTTTGGCTAGAAATATAATATTAAGGTGTGGTTCACAGGTTTCTGTCTCTTCTCATTGTATAAATTTTTCTTGATTATTGAAATCCTTTTGTCATTGGCAACTGTAAAACATTCCTCTGTTTTATCTTCTCAAATTTGTACAACATAGTGTATTATTTTTACTTGCAATATGGATTCATAGAATGCTTTTATTGATATGGCTGAATAGAGGTGCAAGGGCAGATGAATGTGTTAGATATAATAATTTATGCAATATATATGTTGCAATGTCATTGTAAGGCTGCAAATAAACTGATACAAACCAATTGCTAGGTTTTGGAGCTTCACCTGTTTAAAACTAAATATAGCTCTAGCTTGAGTTGAGTTTCTGGAGTTCTATTTGATTTTGTTATTACTATCCTGCTCAGTGTGTATTGTTTGGCTAACCTATTTGGACATGCTCTTAATGATTAATGGAATGCCTACTTTTAGGCTTGAGCTGTAACTATTTGTTATGGATTAACTTAGCAACTTTAGTTTTTGAGGAGGGGGAATGGTTCTGTCTGGTACTTACAGCTGTTCCTGGGATCTGTTTGTATGGAAATTTTATAATATTTTATTGTGATGTCTTAGTTTGTATTATTGTATATTATGCTAAATACTAAATGATATTTTGTTTCCTTCAAGATGAATGGGATAATTTTTTGGAAAGGATTGGTCGAGGTGATGCTACTAGGGATGCAGAGCTACAGGAGAATTCAAGCGATTCTTTGGAGCTTCGATTTTGGGCATCTTATAGAGGGCAGACTCTGGCTAGGACTGGTTTGATTATCTTCTAGTAGCACCATATTTTTTGTTTTGAAACATGTTTGGGAATCTTGTATGTTTTTAGTTTTGCATCTTAGTTTATGCATTTATGTAGTAGCTTGTTGGTTTTTTATGCGTTCTATTAATTGATTAATGCTCTTGAAATTGCAGTGCGTGGTATGATGTATTATAGAAGGGCTTTAATGTTACAGAGCTATATGGAAAGGAGATCACTGGGAGGTATTTGGTCCGAAATTTTTTGAATTTGATCATTATTTTATTCTAAGGATTATATGTTACAGTTTCACTTATTTTTATTGTATCAATAGTGGATGATTATTCTCAAGCCAGCATCCCTACAAGTCATGGTTTTGAGTTATCACGTGAAGCGCGGGCTCAAGCAGATTTAAAGTTTACTTATGTGGTGTCATGCCAAATTTATGGGCAACAAAAAAAAGATAGAAAGCCAGAGGCCACTGATATAGCCCTTTTGTTGCAGAGGTATGATTGCTTGCTTATTGAGGTTTTTATTTTATTTTATTTTATTTTTATTTTTATGTGTGTGT
The DNA here is from genome assembly GCA_003254975.1 of Ochetophila trinervis. Classification (NCBI taxonomy): domain Eukaryota; kingdom Viridiplantae; phylum Streptophyta; class Magnoliopsida; order Rosales; family Rhamnaceae; genus Ochetophila; species Ochetophila trinervis. The sequence continues at coordinate 73,796 of QANX01001256.1, forward strand.
GTATAAATTTTTTTAAAGACCTATGGTGCCTTATTTTGGTGTAAATGGAGAATTATAAGATCAGTAGCATGACTTCCAATTGTCTTGGTGTCAAGTGCAGCAAATCTTTAATACGCTTTGATATGTTTCTTTTATAATAGATGGGTATAATAACAGTATAGTTAATGTTTATGCTTCCATTATTGTCTATAGGAAATCCTTGCTGCAACTATGCTATGTTATGGTACACTTTCTAATTTATAAGTCTTGGTTATTCCATTAAAGTTAGAAGTTGCATTATCCATACATCCCATTTAATTGTGCTCTTTTGTTGGTAAGCATGACCATTATTTCCTGATTTCTTAAATGTAACTTCAGACTTTTTTACTGGTGGGTTAATTTTTTTTGTTACTGGTTTCTAGGAACGAGGCACTTCGAGTAGCGTTCATTCACATGGAGGAGAGTGGTGCAACTGACGGAAAGGTCTCTAAGGAATATTATTCAAAGCTTGTTAAGGCTGATATAAATGGAAAAGATCAGGTAATAGTGACTTTCAATTACTCACTGCTTTTTCAATAAATAAATAGATTTTAGCCTCAAGATCATTTTAAACACAAGAGAAGTGATAAGTCAATCTACCGCATATATTTTGTAAATTACCATTGATATGTTTTGGAAGTGTTGGTTTGTCTGCCCCGAAAAATTGAGCTGACAATAGGTCTCTACTTTTTTTTTTTTTTTCTCTGTGATGGATAAGTAGATATTGCCTCTGCTGGGTAGACTCAAGATATCGTTTTCCAAAGTATTAAAATTTAGAAGGAAAAATCACAAAGCTAGATATACTTCCTAGGTGACCAATATGTTTATATATGTGCTTCCTAGAGCCTTAACAGTTGAGTATTTATTGAAATTGTAAATTTGAACATTCACTCCTGCTGCCTATCATGTTACTTGGGTAATTATTACGGACTCTTTCTTTCTTTCTTTTTTTGTTGTTGTCAATTTCTATGAAATGATATTGTTCAGCGTAATGCTTTATATAATTAATTTTCGTTTTTCAAAATACCAGTGTTGTTTGCATTAGTCGTGGTTATGTGAGCCTTTTTTTTTGTCAGGCAGTACTCTAGCCTAAGCCAAATCAATTAATCTTAGTTATTCTTTTGTCCTATTTTCCTGTTTGAATTCAGCATCTCATAGTTTTCTTCTTTTCTTACCATTTTATTTGGTTGCATTCATACTGTCTCATAATGTTTGGAATATGAATTTCTCCTTGTCATGCTGTTCCTTCTTGGCATTGAATGCTGGCTAATACTTTTTTTTTTTTTTTTGGGTGCAATCTTTCCAACATGATTTGAAAAATTGTTTTGTTGGGCATCTATTCTGTTGATGTACTTATTAATATGTTTGTAATCTATGTCTAGGAGATTTTTTCCATCAAACTTCCTGGTGATCCAAAGCTTGGTGAAGGGAAGCCTGAAAATCAAAATCATGCCATAATCTTCACTCGTGGTGAGGCTATTCAGACTATTGACATGAATCAGGTGACTCTTTTTTTTTTCTTTAATAGGGTAATTTCATCTACCTGGCCTGAAATATGCTTTTAAATTTATAGCTGGCTTCCTTATGGTTATAGAATTGATTAATTAGCTCCCTTATTCATATATACAAGACTATTATTGCTTTTAATTGATGAAAATAGACCATTGATGATCATGGTGAGGTAACCAATTGGTAAATTTTAAAGCTGATGGTGGCGGTCTCTAATTATTCCAAACAATGAGTGATCAATAAAAAACTTCCTTCTCAAATAGGTGTATGTCTTAGTATATTATTCGTCTATTTTCTTGGTTAAGAAATTTGATCGAGTTAGTCAATTGTATATGGTTTTTGGAATTACAGTTGCCTCACAATTTAATTAGTTAAGATTGAGTTCAATATGTAAATGAATATAAAGAGTTCAATATGTAAATGAATATAAAGAGTTTAATATGTGAATGAATATAATTTCTCTTTTTTGAAGGATAATTATCTTGAGGAGGCAATGAAAATGAGGAATCTTCTCGAGGAGTTCCATGAAAATCATGGCCTTAGGCCGCCAACTATTCTCGGTGTTAGAGAGCATGTCTTTACAGGAAGGTTTGTCTGGTTTCTTTTAAACATAGTGGTTGTTGTGGTTTGTGATTCTGGTGATCTTACTAATCCAATTCCATTTGGATGTGTTTTTACAGTGTTTCTTCTTTAGCGTGGTTTATGTCTAATCAAGAGACAAGCTTTGTCACCTTGGGCCAACGTGTGTTAGCAAATCCTCTCAAGTGAGTAGTTTGCAACTTAACTTATTGGGGGCAAAAAGGTTGTTTAGTTGACAATGTTGACATCCATTTTTAAAGTGGAAATTGAGTGGTCTAATAGTATTCTCATTGCTTGGGTTATTGCTATTAAATTGTGCATAACTGTAGCTATTATTTATTGGAAAACTGGTTCTAATTAGACAAGTTGATTTTTAATCTAGTTGGATATAATGTTGTATGTTCCTGGTAAACACTATTGATATCAAGTGGGTGGAAATATTTTATGTTGTATGTGTTTAATTGTGTAGATAGCCATTATGCAAATTTGCCTTTTCATCAATTTGGAGAATTATCTAAAAGGAAAAAAACAATTATCTTGCAGAGTCCGCATGCACTATGGACATCCAGATGTGTTTGACCGAATTTTCCACATAACTCGTGGTGGCATTAGCAAGGCATCAAGGGTTATTAATATTAGTGAAGATATATATGCAGGTACAAACAGGATGCACCTCATTTATACTGAATTATCACAGCCTGCTTTTTGAATTGGTTTTCTTTATTTCCATCTCTTCAACTGATGCATGAAGTGTTAAAGAATCCTTATATTTAACTGCATTGCTACTTTTACAGCTTATGAAAGCATATGTATATGTCTTCTTCTCTACTTGGTGCGAAAGCTCGTTTTACTTTGTTGAAGGCTTGTAGCCATAATGAGTTTGAATTGAGATGGGAGGGAAAACCTATAATTAAATGTTTGCTTTAAGTAAGGATTTGATTTGATTTGCACTTACTTTAAAATAGTTAACTTCTTCTTTCTTGTGTTGCCATGCTTCACAATACTATTGGAGATTAGTGCTTTGGTAGGTTGGTTCACAATCTAGGCATTGTCAAGCTTGTCAGGGTTTTGCATTTTGAGTCTTCTTTAATGGTTTCTCTTGACATGTATAGCTGGAATTTTATTCACCATCTTGTGACCCTTTTAGATTAGTTTTATGTGATATTTATTTCTGCCGCACTGTTTTGATATGCTTGTAGTCTATAACCAAAAGAAAGGTAGTCTTCTTACTTATGAATGAATTAAGTTGAAAAGGAATTAGAAATAAGGAATGGTGTCATTGTCAACTCTTTTTCATGAATGGGCTTCAGTCACATTTTATTTCCTTCTTTTTATTTTTTATTTTTTTGCCCCTTTTTAAGCTTTTCTGAAACGACTTGAGAAACTCGATTATTTCCTTTAAGTCCTTGAGAATGTTCGCATTAATACTTTTGAGACGCACATCATATGGTGTGGTAATGTTCTCCCACTGCAATCCATTTTGAAAATTATTTATAAATTGTTATAGTTGGAAATGTAAAGAATAAACGAAATCAGGATGTTCACTTTTGGCGTTTGTTTCACTATATTCTTATCTACTGTTTATAATCTTCACCTTCTTCCAGAATCATAAAGGGGTTGCTTTTATTGATTTATTTTATTTGTTTATTGCTAACCTCTAATGTATATCAATTATCTGGATGGTATTTTCTTTGACATAGCTCGGTATCTAATTTTGCAATGTCATCTTGTTCTATATAAATTTGAAGATTTGAAGTTTTCAACAAAATTGAACTGCAAGTTGATGACTTTTCCATTTATATTTTTTCTATGTTTAAGGACTTTCTACTTTCCCCTTTAATTATAGCTGCAAGTTTGATTTTTTATTATATTTGAGGATTTCTAATCCTCTTTAACATTTGTAAAAAAAGTTCACCGATAAAGGTAAATGTTCCCTATCTGAAAAAAAGAAAAAAGTTAATTACTTATTCTTATTGTTCTTTATATTATTTATTTTGGTGCTGATATTATTGATCAGTTTAATACATTATTTATTTCGGTGTTGATGTTTTTAATAAGATTTTCTACTTTTTTTCCTAACGAAAATAAAATCTGCAGGGTTCAACTCCACATTGAGGCAAGGAAACATTACACATCACGAATACATGCAGGTTAAATATACTTGTATTTTGTCTGTTAATGTCAAACATTGAACTTATTTCAGGTTTCTTGATAAATTGCTTCTTTGTGTAGGTTGGAAAAGGAAGGGATGTTGGCTTAAACCAGATTGCCCTGTTTGAAGGGAAAGTTGCAGGTGGTAATGGTGAGCAAGTCCTTAGCAGGGATGTATACAGACTTGGACAGCTTTTTGATTTCTTTAGAATGTGTTCTTTCTTCTTCACGACTGTTGGTTACTATGTCTGCACTATGGTATGTTTGATTCTATAGCCAATCTTTTTATTATTGTTGTGAATAATCTGATGTTATTCGGATTTATATTTCTGGCTTCTTTCTGATGGTAATTTGTTCTTGATGCAGATGACAGTCCTTACGGTGTATGTATTCTTATATGGAAGGGTTTACCTGGTAATTTTAGTTCTCTCTCCTGCTTCTGTCACCACTTTTTCTCTAATATGTTGTGTGGCTTTGAATTACCATTTACCTTGCTTAACAATATTGGGGCAATTATTGGGGGTTTAGTAGTGACAAAAACAATATTTATTTTGCTTCAAATGTATATTAAATTTGTACCAATCTTGTATAATTGTATTTGTGCAGACACCCAGTTACTTATCTGTTAGGTGCTGAAACTGACTCAGTTAATTTAAAACAATAATGGTGTTGTGCTTATCAGAACCTAAATGGCCAGCATCCTTATAGATGATTTTTTTTTTTGGGTCAAAATTTTCAGGCTTTCTCCGGACTTGATGAGCAAATTTCAGAAACAGCACAAATGGAGGGTAATACAGCACTGGATGCAGTTCTAAATGCACAATTCTTGGTGCAGATTGGAATTTTTACTGCTGTACCAATGGTCGTGGGTTTTATACTGGAATTGGGATTGTTGAAGGTTATTCCACTTAGTTCTTATATGTTTTAGTATTCAGATTAGCTTACCTATACAAGATATTTTAGATACTGATGTACTATAAAGTTGCGTATTTGCCTGGCTGTTTGATGATGTTTTCTCTTGTTTTTGAAGATGGTGGAAATAGTTCGCAGTAGAAACTTGTAAACAAGAGAGAGGAACTATAATATTTATGGAAAACTATCGCTTCTAATGCTAAAAGATTCAAACGGAAAATCTGAAAATGCTAATAAAAGGAAATTGCTTAGAGCCTCAGATGCTAGAAATTTCAAGAAATTTGCTTATTGTCTAGTATAGTTTGTTCACATTGTAAGTTTCTCGTGTTGCTGGGCTATGCAGGCTGTTTTTAGCTTTATTACAATGCAGCTTCAATTGTGTTCTGTCTTCTTCACTTTCTCACTCGGAACCAGAACTCATTACTTTGGGCGTACCATTATACATGGAGGGGCAAAAGTATGTAGTTTTTTAGCTTTTTATTCTACTTGTTTTGAAGTTGATTTCTTATTTCTATGGTCAAATAATTATGCTTGTATTTTAAATTTTAACAAAACAGTATCGTGCAACTGGTAGAGGTTTTGTTGTCCAGCACATAAAGTTTGCTGAGAATTACAGGCTCTACTCACGGAGTCATTTTGTGAAGGCGTAAGTAATATTTGCTAATGATGGATTTTTATTTCTTTGTAGCAGGCTTGCTGCTATTGGACATAGAAGTCCTTTTCTGTTTTTTTTTTTTTTTTTCTTATTTAAGTAAATAAATCTTGTTACCTAATTTATTTCAGGCTTGAAGTGGCTCTGCTTCTCATAGTATACATTGCATATGGGTACACGTCTGATGGTCCTGGTTCTTTTGTTTTGCTGACTTTGAGCAGTTGGTTTCTGGTCCTCTCCTGGCTTTTTGCTCCCTATATATTTAATCCCTCCGGTTTTGAATGGCAAAAGTAAGATCCCTGGCCTTTTCATTTACTTTTATAATTATTTTTATTTGTTATGTGTAGCTTTTCTATAATCTTTTAGTTTGGGGATTTAAGCACTTGCCATCATAACCTCTTCTTTAATTAAACAGGACAGTAGAGGATTTTGATAATTGGACCAGTTGGCTTCTTTACAAAGGTGGAGTAGGGGTGAAGGGAGATGATAGCTGGGAATCATGGTGGCTCGAAGAGCAGGTTTGTAACCAAGATGAATGACCTCTGAAACATAATTTCTTCTTCATTTGTATTGTTCTGATAACAAGCATATATTTCTGACACATTACTCTTTTTCTTTTTCTTTTTCCTTTTTTCTTTTTTTCTTTTTTCGGTTTAGCTGCATGGTAGAGCTTCTATTTCTTTGCCTTTTCTTTCCTTTATTTTGTTCAATATTTTACTTGCTGTGAATTGGAATGAGTTGAATGACAATCCTTTATCATTGGCTCAAATTCCTATTTTACCTTCTTCTAGGAAGAGGTCGGTCCAGAGGGGGAATGCAGAATCTTTTTCCCATTTCCCTAGCATGGGCAAATTCTATTCTAGCATTCAGAATCATTAATATGCATGACCCAAATACACCATGAGGGCAATTTGATACACGTATTCTAAATTATAATCCTAACCAATTAGTTTGGCTACTAGTCTAATTTCATTAATGTGACAAGTCATTTTTTTTATTTTTTTTATGTAGACGCACATCCAAACACTTAGAGGTCGAATATTAGAAACCATTTTGACTCTGAGGTTCTTCCTATTTCAATATGGCATTGTGTACAAGCTCGATCTCACTGGGAGGCATACATCATTTGCGGTATGCTCCTTATCCCTCTTAGTCATTATCTTTTGTAGCTTACATTTGTTATTTAATCCAAGGTCCATTTAATTGATTCACAAGCTCATTATGCCAAGAAGATTTTAGATTAGTTTTGTTACCTTTCCGCAATAAGTGATTAAAGTTGATGAAGATATTTTGGGAATTTGACTCATATTTTGGTTGGAATCAATCACTATTTGATCTTTATAGTAAGCTTACAAGCGGAACATTTGGCAATTTTCTTCTACCAGATGTTCTCTTGAAGTATCCAACTGTTTTTCTAATAATGATGCTGTAATTAATTAAGTAGTTCAGTGTGTATACAGTTTCGGATGCAGATGATAAGTTGTAAAAAGAAAGAGGAATTTAAAATAAAAAATAATAGGGATGGTCATTTTGCTTTTATTTCTCTACATTTTTTCTCCTTGGTCTTGACAAGTGCTTTTATTGCGTAGATTTATGGCTTCTCCTGGGTTGTATTGATAGCCATTGTCATGGTGTTCAAGGTTTGTATCATATACTTAAACTATCTTCTCTCCTTCATGAGCATGCTCAATTTACCATCTGTCAATACTATTTCCAATGACTAATATTCTCTTCATTGCAGATATTCGCCTACAGTCATAAAAAGTCATCCAACTTCCAGCTTGTGATTCGATTTGCACAGGGTGTTACGTCCTTGGGACTTCTTGCTGCAATTGTTCTTGTGATTGTATTCACTAATCTTTCAATTCCTGACTTATTTGCCAGCATCCTTGCATTTATTCCTACCGGATGGGCCATATTATGTGTAAGATAATACTTTCAGCATCCTTCAAATTACGTTATTCTTAATTACTTGTTTCCTTATCTTTGATTTTTTCTTGTCCTGAAACAGTTGGCCATCACCTGGAAGAAGATCGTATGGAGTCTTGGTTTGTGGGACTCGGTTCGGGAGTTTGCGAGATTGTATGATGCTGGAATGGGCATACTTATTTTCACTCCGGTTGCAGTGTTGTCATGGTTCCCATTTGTCTCCACCTTTCAGTCCCGGCTTCTGTTTAACCAAGCATTTAGCCGTGGGTTGGAAATTTCACTCATTCTTGCCGGAAACAAAGCAAATGTCGATGTCTAACCAGTTAATTTTTCCTGCAAAATATTGTGGCTCTGATTTGGTTGTGATTTTATATATAGATTGATCTTCTATATACAACATTCTTTCATTCTGATATTATTAAGGATCTATCGCTGTCGTAGCTGTACAGAAGAGGGTTGTAAAAAAGTGTAGCTTTGGTAGGAATTTCTTGGCCATTTTTATTTAGAAAAATTGGTTGTTTAAGAGAGGTTCTTTTGTAATGTAAGAAAAACCAACTGCAAGATGACTTGGATTCCTACTAATTGAATTTTTTTTTAATTTTTAATTTTATTTTGAGATACGATGAAGGCCATGATGGAGGTCAAGAGCTTTTATCATTCAACATTCCTACTTGTTTTACCAGAAATCCCCATTTTTTTCTGTTTGGATATGTTGCAGCTCTAAGAAATCTTTTATAAAGAAGAAACGATATAAAACCAATTTTTGTAATCCAATTTTGTTCTTTGACAATATTTTATCCATTAATCAAGAAGGTTGTTCATTATACCTTTGAGCATGGTGACAAATAGTATTCAGGGTTGAAATTCTAGAAAACGTGTTTTATCTCTTTGTAGCATTCAACGCTTGAGTGAGTTTTATTTTTGGAGTGTCTAGACTAGAATAAAGTTTTTTAAAAATGCTGCATTTAATAAAAATTTTAAAATTGTTATTTTATTATATATAATGTTATTTTATTAAAAATAAATGTTATTATGTCATAGATTTTAGTGTTATATTTATAACGAATTAATATTTGTTGTAATAAAATAATATTGTCAATAATATAATAATATTTTTGTAATAGAATAATATTGTTTATAGTAGAGTAATCTTGTTTAGAGTTTTATTGAAGGTAACAATTTTGGAGGGTTTTATTGTAGAATTTTTTTTTTATGTCTTTGTAGCATTCAAGGCTAGTGAGAAGTCAGATTACCAACAACTTAGAATTCTCCTTTATCTCTTTGTAGCATTCAACGCTTGAGTGAAGTCAGCAAAGTAAGATTACCAACAACTTGGAACAAAAAAAAAAACTCTAATGGGGTGGATTATTAAAGCAATTGATAATTAATATCCGGATGAAATAACAAATTTTATTAATATTCATGTATAAAAAATATTATTGAAACAATAAAGTAACAACAATGCTAGAGTAATCAAAATGTTTATCAAATTTATTAATAAAATGATATAGAAGATGATGCAGCAAAGTTTAATTGGTTTATATATTTAAGTTATAAAATTATAAGAATATATTAACTAATAACATATATTATTTGATAAATAAATTTAATGATATTTTAGTGCCCATAGCATTACTAATAAATATTTTAGATGTCAATCATTCCAAAGGGAACGGTTATGAATTCAAAGAAGCAAACCAATTAAATTTGAAAATATTGATTTTAATAAATTTAGATTAATATCTTCCATTTTTTCACAATCACAATTTAGCTAAAATGAAACAAAAAACAGTTAGGGCAGGTGAACGACGTGTGTAAGTTATTGATACGTAGTTGCATGCAACCACAGCGATATCTCCATATTACCAACAACAACAACAAGAAGCCCTCCTCATTTTCTCCTATTTTTCTTCACAATAAATCTCTCTCTTTCTCTCTCTCTCTCTCTAATTTTTTTTTTTCTTTTTATCATTTTTTTTTCTCACAAAATATTCTCCTCACATTCCTTCCCTCTCCAAACAACCGGTCGAAACTCCTCTGGCTTTTCAGAATGGCCACCGTAAGAACTTTCTTTCTTTTCTTTTTTTATTTATTTTTTATTTTTTTCAATCTGTATTGATATCTTATTTTTCACGAATTCTGTTTACGAATGAGAACGTATATCTGAATATTAATAAATAAATAAAAATTCATATTTTTTTAGCTTTTTTTAACCTGCTTATATAAAGACTCTAATAATCAATTTAATTTTTTTCTGTTTTCGTTTTCAATAAGTTTATGTCAATGTGAAAGACGGAAATGAAATTTAGGTTTTGCGGAAGAGATTGTTTAGGGAACAATTTTATAATCCGAAGCAGTTTTACAATTTCTTGTTATGACAAACTTAATGAACTTCTTTTCAATTTCCTTCTTCCTTGAATATAATGTAATTGAAACGTATTTTTTTGTTTTGTTTTTGTTTTTTTCTGTTTTTTTTTCAAACTTCTTCCATTTCTTGTCATATTGTCTTACTCCTGTTCAGAGACACATATGATTAATAGTTAAATCCATGCAAATATATATATATATATATATATAATTTCTTAGCTCCGTTATATTCTTCTATAAATATAACATTGTGATTCCAGAAAGCTTTAATTTAATATTCTTCCGATGTGTTCTATAAATTTTACTTAGTTTTATTAATTTAATATTCTTCTGATGTGTTAGGGAATTCTCAATGAAATTCTTTTGAACAGAATGTTGATGAAAATATAGTAGGAATTTATGCCATTACTCTAATTATTTTCTTGTATGTGTAGACAATTTTATTGGGTTTTGGGAACAAACTCTACAAAGTAAATAGCTAAATTGCGAGTACGATATTCTAGTTAATTATGTCTGTATTCACAAACCCATATGTCATTTATGATACTGGAAAAAAATAATTGAGGCACAAAAGATCGGAACAATGAATATCCAACATCTACATTTATAGTACTAGGCACTAGCACTATTTTTAAAGCTATTGCATGAGTTTTGGAAGATGTGTTTGACTCTTCACCTCCATTGATATTATTATTATATTCTGTTATATAAGGTGAATTTTTTGTTATGGCAATGATCTCAGAAGTCAAGAATGCTTGCCGTTTAAACTTGTGTCAAATTTTGGATGAAAAAAATTATGAAATTTTCTGAATATTTTAAGAACCACACCAATTATAATATTTATAGAAAAAAAATTAGCATTCAGATTGTCACTGAAGCTGTTTTCAGTGACAGATTTTGTCGCTGAATGTCACTAAAAACATTTTTAGTAACAATGGAGACTTCTAAATGTTTGGATTTCAGAATCTCATTTTATATATCGGTCTATGATATGGATATTTACAAATTAATAATTTACAGATCATCATTAACAATCAACAATAAAATACAGTTCTGTCGCTGAAAAATATTATCAACGATATAAATTATTAATGACGATCAACAAGTTAAAATCAAATATCTGCATCGTATAATTTTTATATATCAGTTTGTCTACGGTGAAGACAACTGTAAATTTTTAATTTGTAGATCGTCACTAACAGTAGACTATTAGTAACGGTTTCATTGCTAAAGTATATCAAATAGTACTACTCACAGCCTTTCTATGCATCTTATTCAGCAGGATAAAGGTCGGCCATTGCCTAAATTCGGCGAGTGGGATGTAAACAATCCTGCCTCAGCTGAAGGCTTCACTGTCATATTCAACAAGGCCAGAGACGAGAAGAAGACCAGTGCTGCTGCTATGAAGATTGTAACTCCTCGAAGAAATGAAACTGCGTACAAAACTGAGAATTATCCACCTTATCCCCAGAAGGTAATAATTTGAATATCTTTTTTTTTTGGTAATTAATTAGTTGAATATCTTTGCTATGTCTCTTTGCCATTTTATTAAATGTGAGATTTCTGATTAATTTTACCACATAACTTTAATGCAGAGGAGATGGTTTTGCTGCGGTTAAAATTTCACTGCTTTCTATATGGGTCCTGAACATAATGTGGATGTGCCACTTTCTATCCACCTGTGGAAAAGCAAATTAATATCTTGTTATAGTTTTTTATATTAATTGTTCTTTTGTCCCTTTTGCATTTCTTCTTTATTTTTTATTTTTTATTTTGCCTTCTTCTATATGTGCTTTGCCTATTAAAAAAATTGTATGACATAGAGAATGAATGTGAGGAAGATGGTGATGAACATACAAACATAACATTTCCCAGACATTCATATTGTTCCAAAATCTGTGTGGTTCTCCGCTCTGTACGTGGAATATCATTTATTTGCTAATAAGAGCATACATATTACTATTTTTTATTTTGATGTTACTTATAATTTATAATTTTGTGACAGAATTACTCAAATAACCACTTTCAGCCTCTTGCTTCTTGTGGCCTTTTTCTGGCTATCCATTAATTATATAAACCCTTCTATTTCTTGTTTTTTCTTTTTCTTTTTCATTCATTCTTTTTTTTTTCTTTTTTTTCTTTTTTTGCTTTTTCATTCTTTTTTTTTTTTTTTGGGTCCTGTTTCAATATTCTTGGTTACATTATATTTCTCAATTTCAAGTTTTTAGCGAACCATAGATTCACCGTCAAAAACCACATTGAGGGCTTTCCATCTTTTCTCTTTCTGGATTGGCAAATGAAAAGCTGAAATTTCCTAGAAAGCAACTTCTTTATAATGAATCATCTCAAGACAAGAAAGTGCGTCTTTCAGTTAGGAAAGTAATGCAAGCAAAAAATAATATATATAGCCCGAGTTGTAACCCATACTAGACAAAGCTAGTAAAAAATAAAATAAAAAGTTAATATATAAATAAAACCAGTTTGGGACAAAACTTTTACTTGTATACGATTCTAATGTAAACGACCCCAAACCCATATAAATCACGAGGACAAAACAAAAATTGTAAAAGGAGGAGGAAAACAGGGCCACATACTCATATTTCCCTGTTTGATGAGTGGTTCCCTGTTTGATGAGTGGTGATACCCACTTCAAGATTGTCATGGAAAGAGGATATAACAATTGCATCTTGTATTGTTTGGTAAGTTATATAAATAAGATCTAATTTACAAATCCTGTTTTGATACAACTATATCGTAATTAAATTACCAGATAAACTTAAAAAGTGCCATCCTTTGAAAAGCTTGTGGCAGCTGAACCAAAAAAGTTGATTAGAATTTTCTTGTTAAAGAAGAAAACTACAAATTCCTTGGTAGAGTGAATCCTAAACTCTAGCAGGCATTTCATGCAAGATAACTTATTAAACCGGCTGCTGAATTGCAGAATCGCTTCTGTTTCTACTCCCAGCTGTTCCAGCCCTTTCCATAGTTGCCGAGTCACCATATGGATGTTGATGACCTAGTCCAGATATACTTGACGGAGGTGGGTGGTCAAACTTACAAGCTGGCCCGAATTTGCAAATGCCATAGCGACTGTAGTACGTGCAGATGTTCTGATCCTGGGTTTTGAAAAAAAATGTTAAGGACGTGAAATTCTTTCTTTTATTTCACAACCATAGGTTTAAAGAATAACCATGAAGCTATAATAATGTGATGGAACTGATCAAACTAATATGTTAATAATATGTTGTAGTAGTAGATCAATTACATAAGAATCTCACTCTAGGAAGAGGTATGCATCATTTTTAGGAGGTTACTTTTAATATCAAATTTTAATACGAAAAACACTACGTTAAAACAATCAAATATTAAAGCATATTCTCAATCTACGCAAGATATTCAAACTTGATGAAGACAACATTTTTTTAAGACTATCCCATGGGATTGAAAACTTTGTGAAATAAAGTATTTTCATCATTGACAACAGAGAATAAAAAAACCAGGAGGTTGGGGGAAGGAATGAGAAATATTAGAAAATGAAAAACACATCTTCCATGATTTTAGAGAAACATAGGCTCCCTTTTCTGTGGTATGAAATATGTGTCTCCATGCAAAATAAGTAACTGTTCAGATTCTTCCCCCCTTTAAAGAAAGCACAAGCCCAGAAGGAAAAGTAAACTTACAGGTCTTAGAGGCAGGCCCTTGTCACTAAGAGCAATCTGGTTTGACATTGTGGTCCTATTCTTTGGATGGTGATATTTGCAATTAGATCTAAACTTACAGTCCCCAGTTTTTATGAAGTAACTGCACTCAGGTTGTCCAGGTCGCTCAGGGAATTCCTCGAATTGCTTAAGAGGTTGATGATGTGTATAGATATTGGATTCAGGCATTGGGTTGTTCATAATATATGCCGGAGGTGGAGGCAAATTCCTTTCTGGTGGTAGATATACTGGAGCCTAACAGTTAGCACAAAAGCAAAAATCACTATTATAAGACGATTTAATGACGTGCAGTTTGCAAGCAATTATTTTACTCCACCATCAATTTTTTTACATAGCACATAAAGCATAAACTTATAAGCTAAAGAGGTTCCTTTGTGATGTGAGTGCATTTGTTAGGACAGAGGGAGGCTGGTTTGCATATGTATGTTTACAGCACTAAAATTAAATGTTTGACAATAAAAGAGAACTAAAAATAACATTGTTACTACATTAACTTGCTTATTACTATTTGGGTAAAATTACAGGACAGAATAACAACCAGCAAAAAAATAGAAAATAAAATGCTGTTAAATAATCAGCAGAAAAAAGGGTTTCTCCCTTGGGGAAATAAAACAAAAAAAAACTGTATCACAGAAAAAGAGTTTGACGACCAGAGATTACATACTTGGTTCAAATCAGACCCTAAAAAAACCGAATTGCCACATTAAAGTGGTTTAAGTACCTTCTGGAAAAAAAAAAAAAAAAAAAAGGTGGTTCGAGTACCTGATAACCATTCCATTCTGAATTTTGAGTGGGAACCCCCTGAGTTGGTGAAAGCATCATTGGCACAAAGGGAGCAGTCTCATTCAAAGATATTGGTGAAGACCATGATGCTATAGGCGATTGTGCTGCACCTTGCAATGAAACAGGTCCACCATTAACATAGCCTGCAGAAGGGTCACATCCTCCTGAAGCTGTTGGATCAGGGTGATTGAACCTGCAGTTTGACCCATACTTGCAGGAACCAGTTCGCATATAGTAGGGACACTCTTTCTCCTCCTACCACATAAGATGACCAAAAGGTGAATATTACAGAACATAGAATTCACAGGTGGGGATACGGTAGATGTTTTGAAATCTTATATAAGAACTAGAAGTTATACCATTCGGATTGGCAGGCCCACAAAGTTAAGCTCTAGAACTGGAGCTACTGCAGTTCTTCCCTTGGTGTGGTTATATCTACAAGCTTTTCCAAACTTACATCCCCCTGATCTTAAATAATACTGCAAGAAGCTCAATATTTATGATATGATGAAACAGTTGTTAGTCCACCATGAAAGTTGAAGAGTGCTAAAAAGGTTTGCAAGGAGAAGAGAAAAATACTTATGCCAAAACATATTTTTTGGATAAAAAGGTTGATAAACGCAGAGACTCAAAATAAATCTAAGAAACTCCAAAGAGTTTGATACATCTGAAGAAAACAATTGTATCGAACATTGCCCAAAATCATAATTTAAAAAAACCTTGCATTCTGTCTGGCCAGGCCTCTCTGGTAACTCTTCCTGTTCCTTCACCTTCTCCTTAGCACCCTTCAATACGATAAACATCAAAATACAACGAAACATAAAATGAGTATAATGGAAATTAACTCAATTTTATTTCTTTCCTCTAAAAAATAAAACAAATAAACATCAAATTTCAGCTGCAATAGTAAACAAGCCAGGTCAAGTGACAGAGCCGAGTTTTCCTTTAAAGCTAACATTAAAAGTATTTTTAGTTCTTTTTGTTCTTTCAAGAACTACTTTAAATCATCAAATCAAAGTGAGATCAAACAGACTTTAATTACGTAAACAAATAACTAGTCAAAACTGCCAATATGAAGGCGGCTTTATGCATAAACCCATAATAACAATACTAATAATATACAAATAAAAAACCCAGCTCGGCATACATATAGATACACCTACCCCATATACATACACATAATAAACAAACACACCCAAACAGCTCCTACTCAGCTGAAATTATGGCAATAACAAAACACGAAATACATGGGGAAAAAAAAAAAACAATCTTCCAAACTTTAATATTCACCTACCCCCCATATAGATACTAGTGAAAGAGGTAGAATTTGTACCTGGTTGTTTTTCCTTCGAACAGGGTGATTGAACTTGCAATTGGATCCAAACTTGCAAGTTCCAGTCTTGAGGTAAAAGGAACAATCTTCAGCTTCGGGTCTTACAGGATACTGATTCCTTCTGCTATCACTTCCCTCATCGTTGTTCTCCAGCTCATCACCATTATCTACATCTACTTCTATTTCTATTACTACTTCCACTTCGCTCTCATTTTCATTTTCGTTCTCATTTCCATCCTGATTCTCTCCTCCATCACTCTCTTCTTCCCTTTTCCCATTCTCCTTCTCTCTCTTCTCTCCTCCATCAGAATCCCCATCAGCCCCATCTACTTCTTCCTCCTCCTCTTTCAGACTCGATTCCACTACCTCTTCCTCTTCCTCTTCTTTCTCCTTCAAACCCATCTTCCCTAACTGTTCCTCAATCTCTCCGACCTCTTGAGCCGCGTGATCGAGATCATTTGGGTCAGGATCGCAAACGGGATCGCCATTTGAAGAAGGCAGCGAATGTTGGATGGCTAAAGTGTCGTCGTTTTCGGAATCCTTAGTGGGGCTTGTGGGGACGGAGTTAGCTTCAGAGGGTTCCATTCTCCCTCCACATTTCAAAACCCTAATTCTGCAAAAGAGGAATAAGAAACGAAAAGGTGCAAACTTCGTGTGAGTGAGAAAGAAGAGAGAGAAAGAGAGTATTGTTTGGTGGGTGTGAAAATCAGAGAGAGAGAGTAAAAACAAAGGAACAGAAAAGGTGGAGGATTAAAAAAAGGTGTCAACTTTATCAAAATACATGTACGGTCCCATATTATAAAGTATAAAAAAACGTATCACTTCTTCTGGATTTTTCTTCTTTTTTTTTCTTTTTTATTGTTTGGTTTTGGATTTTGGATACGAAAACTATCAATTTCTCATGGAATATGTGAAATTATATAATATTATTTTCTATACATAATTTTTTTAATAAAAAGAAGAAGATAAAAAGCTAATTGGAGTAAGAGGCATTTTACAATTTGAGTTCATATTGTTTTCTATTTTTTTTTATATTCGGGATGAGGAAATTTCTAATTTCTAATTAGAGTGAAAGGGGAGTCACATAATTATAAATTTAAAAAAAAAAATCAAAAGGGTAATCCACTAAAAATAGGTGAACTTTTCCTATTCTTCAAAAACAAAAACAAAAATTACTTTTATATTAATTGATGAGATCCGAAGATTAAAATCTTTTTTTTCTCCAAATGGAACATTTGTCTAAAAATAAAAATAAAACTTAAATAGTAATTTTATCTTATTAATTTTTCTTTTCTTTTCTTTTTATATCTTACATTTTTACTTGTGTTACTTTTATATTAGCAATTGATGAGATCCGAATATTAAAATCTTTTTTTCTCCAAATGCAACATTTGTCTAAAAAGAATAAAAAAACTTAAATAGTAATTTTATCTTATTAATTATTCTTTTTATTTTTCTCTTTATATCTTACATTTTTAAATGTCGTTTTGACTGTGGCACTGGCTGGTCAATACAAAACCAAAAATAGTTACTGGCTTTTTGTTATACCGTGTATATTTTAAATTCTTATTTTTATAAAATAATTATTTGTTTAATATTTCTGATTTATTTTTTCTAAAATATCAAGAATTTTAGCAAATTACTTAAAATTATACAGTAGTACTATAAAAATTCATATGGAACCCATTTTTTTATGAATTAATGATAGTAAACCAATAGGAATTAAATTGTAACAACAAAATATTTAGGAAGTTTGAAAACCACCTTCTAGACTACCCAATTGCAATATGTCCGGGCAAGCTAAAAATAAAAAAATAAAACTTTCTCAATAAACAATTCAACATAGTATGAAGTCTCCTGTTTTCTAGGACAAGTTTGAATTGAGTCCTAATCAGAAGTTCACAAAACAAAAACTTATTAGCCCCTGGCATAAAACCTGCTAATTAATTCAAAGGTTTATCCCCTCAATTGTTAAAGTATTGTTTGGTAATTTTTTTTATTTTTTCTTTTATTATTTTGTTATCTAAATTTATATAATTTGTTTATATCTTATAACTTGTACAAATTTTAAAATCACTATAAATATGAAAGAAAAAATAACAACCGAAAACAATATTTTTTAAACACTCTCTTATAGGTAGTTTTTTGGACTCATTTCGGGTTTGTATTTTTTTAATAGAGCTGTTAAGTATTGATTTTAGTATCTCTTATTCATTAAAAAAATATATATAATACTGTTGACTATACTAATATGTTGAATTAACCAAAAGCTTTTGAAAACAATAATAATTCAATTTGGTATCATTTAAGCTTAAACTTTCGTGTTCAATTTAATGTTTATGATTTTTTTCTTAATTTTACAGTTAACATATATGCACAGTAAACTCTAACTATTACTAACTAATTAGTTTTTTGCCAACTCCACTAATTAATATTCGATATAAACAAATTATACAAAATTAAATATAAAAATAAAAATAAAAACCAACCATTTTACCAAAGGACAAATAAGCTTTTGCATTTTGGTTTTTAATTTGTTTGCCATTTTGGTCCTTATTTTATTTTTTTGCATTTTCCTCCTTTTGTCTATTTTTTCAACATGCTCAGATCTACTAAAGTTGCCTAATTTTATATTTTTGTCGTTTAATTGTTGTTATAAGTGCATTACAATTTACATGCCTAAAAACGGCTAAAATGTAGACAAACAGTAGCGCAAAAAAAAAATGAAGTTTAAAGTTAAAGACCAAAGTGCATAAATAATAATCAGGGACTAAAATGCAATAGCTTTATAATTGAGGAACATAGATGCCAAAGTCCTTAATTCAATTTGAAACTTTTTTCAATATGATTTAGAAACACTTTCAAGAAGATGAAATATTATAATGTTTGATTATTAGCACAAAGAAAAAGTTTTTACAAAAACATGTAAGAATCCATTTGAAAAATACATATGACATAATTTTTTTATGCATATAGCAAACCATATTTAGTTTCTAGTTATTAACTCTTGTTATAATATTTTTTGAATTTGCATATTATGTAACAAGTTCACTTTTTTTTAAACAAAATTTTAACATTAAAAAATAACATAAAATCAAATATTTATAATTAAAATTAATCATATAAACTGTAAATTTACTGGTAATGAACATCACTGATAAATAGTAAAATTTGTGTTCTAAAATCAGCTCACAAAAAGAGTTATTATTTTATAATAATATTTTTTTTGGGGGATTATACATGGAATTTGGGTTATATTATAGGAAAAAAAAGAAAAAAGAAAAAAGGAGTCTCTTTTCTTTTAATTGGGGAACAAACACTGTGAAGAAAGAGCTCTCAGTGAGTCAGTCCTGAGAGCCTACTCTAGGAGAGACGATGAAAAGGTTTTTTCAGCCGGTGGAGAAAGATGGATCAGCCAAGAAGCCCGCCCTTTCACCGTCCAAAAAGGACGATGATGAGAATGGAGGAATATCAGACAGCGGCACGAAGAAAGAGCCGCTCAAGTTCTTGACTTGGAATGCAAATAGTTTTCTTCTCCGCGTCAAGAACAACTGGCCCGAGTTTACCAACTTCGTCACTAGCTTTGATCCTGATGTCATTGCTATACAGGTGTCTTCCTCTTTCTCTACGATGAACCCTTTTCTGATTATTGACTTGTTTTCCTAGTGGGTTTCGGTAGGCATTGATGAATGTGTGTGTGACACATGGCAAATGGGTTTCAGAATTTCTGAGTGCTGTTTGTTATGTGTGGGTGCATTGTCTGCAATGGCATGTGGGCGTTTGATTATTTTGGCTTGAGGGCTCATTTGGTATGTCGGTGTTGTAGGACTTTAAAGATTTTGTAGAATTACGAGTCGAGTTTGGTGAAATTTTGTTTTCTTCGAGTATTTTGTTCATAAAACGCGAAAAGGGTGAGGGTTTTTATTTTTATTTTTAATACTTATCTGGTGGTTAGCTTTTTTTATAGTTATATTAATCTGGGTCAAATTAAAGATGTCAGCTTGAATTATTCAGCTCCTGTACCTGCTGTCTCTGTTTGATCATCACAAAGTAATACATTGCTGATTAAGTGTATGGGCAAGAACCTTCTAACAGCGTACCAATATCAGGAAGTAAGGATGCCTTCTGCTGGTTCAAAAGGTGCCCCTAAAAACCCAGGAGAGTTGAAAGATGATAGTAGATCATCACGTGAAGAAAAGCAGGTATTACTAGTCCTTAGTCAGTTAAACCTGAGAAATCATTTTCACTTGCTGTTTACAATGTTTTGTGGCAACTAGATATTATTATGATCTATGTGAATCTTTTCTATCAAAATGTTGCAGATACTGATGCGTGCTTTATCAAGCCCACCATTTCGAAATTATCGTGTTTGGTGGTCTCTTTCAGATTCAAAGTATGCAGGGACTGCATTATTTGTAAAGAAATGCTTCCAACCAAAATCAGTTTTTTTCAATCTTGACAAAAAACGTATGTTGGTTTAAAAAAAAATTATTGTTTCATTGTAGGAAGTCCTTTTTATTTTATCCGATTGAAAGTTATAATTTGCAAGACATTGTCTTATTATCGTATCTTAAAAGCCCATGCATCCCTGAATGTGAGTTTTAGTTATTTTGTTCTATCCAGTCGTTTTTGGAGATTTATCCCCTTGGTTCCTACTCTTTGTATTCATACATTTATCTTTGATTTTAGCTTCAAAGCACGAAACAGATGGCCGGGTCATATTAGCTGAATTTGAGACTTTCCGTTTGTTAAATACATATGCGCCGAATAATGGCTGGAAAGAGGAGGAAAACTCATTTCCAAGGAGAAGGAAATGGGACAAAAGAATCTTAGAGTTTGTTTTGCAGAACTCAGACAAGCCTTTGATATGGTGTGGTGACCTAAATGTTAGGTTAGTGCTTCTCATTTTTCTTCTTTTTATTTGACATGGGATAGGAGTGTGGTGAGGGAAGGAAAATAGGCGGCTGAGGATTGCTAGGCATTGTTCTATCCTTATTCAAATTAATTGCATCTGCTTTATTTTTCTTTAACTTTTCCCCTCATCATGTGTTTTTACCTGTTTTTATCAATCAAAAGCTGTATGAAGACTTCTGCTTGGCTACTAGCCTGGCAATTGATCCATGTGGATGGATAAACACAAAAGCACTAGTTAGATGGCAAGACAAGTCACTTAAGATATTCAGTTCTTTTTTTTTTTTTTTTTTGATGAATCAAGATATTCAGTTCATGACTCATGCAAATGCCTTACAAATAAATTGGCTTTCATAATACTTGCATTTACCAAAATGAGATAGTTTTGTTAGGAGTAAGAATAGAAGAAACAGTCTTGCCTACCAAGAATATAGATATTAACTTGAAATAATTAATTTAATACAATGTACACAGAAAGCTCTAGAAATTCTCTCAACCTATGCAAAAGTTGTTATGGGTTTTTCTCTATAAAAACCACATACTTTGATTTGAATTGTGCTACTTTCTATGAATGCATAAATGTTGTTGGTAAGAGACTTTTTCTTTTGAAATTATATTTCTACGCAGCCACGAAGAGATTGATGTGAGCCATCCAGAATTCTTCAGTGCCGCTAAGCAAAATGGTTATGTCCCTCCAAATAAAGAGGTAAGAGTCTTTTTTTTTGCTAAGAAAGAAAGTTTCATTAAAAACCAAAAACAGGGCAGACAAAACAAAGCCAAAAACAACAGGAACCGCCCCAGCTCAAGCAGAGGGAATATACCCTTGCTCAAGAGCAACCAGGTCAGCAATCGTTTGAGGAAAAAGGTTCTCATGGATCAGACCACAAAAATTATTGCAGGCTGCCCATTTAGCAATAGCATGAGCAAGCCTGTTACAGTTTCTAGGACACCAATTAAAACCAACATAATCAAAAGAGTTACAAAAACACCTAATTTCCTTGACAATGGTGCTGGACGACCAATGGAGTTTGACAGAGTTACCATTGTTAATGCAGTCTATTACGGTCTTAGCATCAGATTCGCAAAGGACATTCCTCCAGCCATTCTGAATGCCAACCAATAAGGCCTGACGAATTGCCCATAATTCGGCAGTCACTGGGTCAAGAGTGACAACCTTAAAGGTGTGAGCATCAATCACACTTCCTTTATCATTTCTAGCCACCACACTGAGGAAGCTGCCATTCTTTCTCACCTCTGCATCATAATTTATTTTCAGCAATCCCCACGAAGGGGGAGTCTATACTCTTTCCACGGGATCCCTCGAAATCAACTCCAAATTGTGCGATAAGCTGTCAAAAGCTTCCTTAAATTCAAAGAATTTCTGTCTAACTATGATAATCGACTCGTCCAAGCTAGGTCTGGTGTCCTTAAACATGATTTCATTTCTCACCCACCAAATATGATAAAAAATGATCACACTATATAGTATGAAATCATTATAATCATTCTTTGACACTGGAAACCACCTTGCCGGGTTCCATATTTTATCCAGGTGATAATCGAGATCATCATCTGGCATATCCTCCCATCTAGTACCCCACGGGGTGGCAAACCATAAACCCTTAGCAAATTGACATTTAAATAGCAAGTGAACCTTGTTTTCTACGTGAGGGCAGCCATGCATGCAAAGGTTATCTATCAGAGGAAGGCCTCTTCGAATCAAATTCATTTTGACACTTAACCCTTTGTTTGCCAACTTCCATATGAAGAATTTGTGTCTTTCATGTATGTTGGTGCTCCATGGCTTCTTCCACCATAAGGATTGTCTCTCTCTTTCCCAAGTGTGAATCCAGTAGAAAGATTTCACTAAAAAATTTCCATTCTTGTTGCCTATCCATATCAGCTTGTCGTCTTCCTCCAGATTTGCCCAGAAGATCTCACAAATATCCTTAACCGAAACATCATCAAAAATCTCATTGATTAAAGATTTGTTCCATTCGCCATTCTGGTTCAAAAGGGACTGTACCATTCCCTGCCTTCGAGTGACAACCTCATTTTTGGGCCCCAGTTTGAAATTAGTTAGGTTTGGCACCCAAGGATCCTCCCAGTAGTTTATGTTGTTTCCCTTCCCCACTTTGAAGCATAATCCTTTTCTCAGTGTACTCCTAGTATTGAGAATGGCCGGCCACACTCTAGAGCAACTCTTCTTTCTCCTACACCCCATAAACATGAAATGGGGAAAGTACTTGGCTTTTAAGACCTGGACCCACAATTTTCCAGTGTCCGTAGCCAAAGAGCAGCCAATCTTCCCGAGCATTGCTAAGTTCATGTCAGAAAGTTTTCTTAGACCCAGACCACCACACGACTTTGGCTTACAGACAGTATCCCAAGCACCAGGGTTCCAGCCTTTGTTGTCATTATTGTTACCTCTCCACAAAAAGGCTCTAGAACTTTTCTCCAAAGTATTACATATTTCACTGGGGATTTTAGTTGCAGCCATAGAGTACAAAGGCATCGCCGAAACCATGTGCTTGACAAGAGTGGCTCGGCCAGTTTGGGAAAGGAGTGTAGCTTTCCATCCTTCAAACCTTTCAGTCATTTTACCAATCATAGACTCAAAGTCCTTTTTCCAAATTCTGCTTGGGAACATGATATTGCCCAAATACTTAGTGTCTTTTCCTAGCTCTCTCATGTTGAGGCTGTTTTTTATGGCAACTTTGAGGCTGCCTCGGATGTTACTAGAAAAGAAACAACCAAATTTGGCTGGGTTGAAATTCTGGCCGGTCCAATCACAAAAGTTTTCCAAGCACGAAATAACTTTAGCCGCCTGGATGGGTGAAGCTTTGCAAAGGATCAAGATGTCATCTGCGAAGAATAGGTAGGTAATAGACGGAGCAAGCCTAGCAACTTTGATGCCTTGAATTTTCCCATCATCCTCCAGTTTAGTGATCATACGCGACAGAATCTCGAGAAAAAGAACAAAAAGAAAAGGGGACAGAGGATCCCCTTGCCTGATTCCTCTATCTACCAGGATATTACTGTAGATAGAGCCAATGAGAAGCATTCTCACCCTTAAGGACGAGACACATCAAAAAATGAGGAGTTTAAACTTGTTATCAAAACCAAAGCTGTCCAGCACCTTCAGGAGGACCTGCCAATCGATCCGGTCATATGCTTTGTGAAGATCAACCTTAATTCCCATGAATCCTTGAACACCTTTCTTCCTTTTCATAGAGTGAATGATCTCCTGCACCATTAATGAGTTTTCTCCAATCCATTGACCAGGCACGAAGGCAACCTGGTCAGGGGAGATAAGATTGCTTAGAAGAGGCCTCAACCGATTAACCAGGATTTTAGAGAAAACCTTGTATAAGGTGTTACATAAAGTAATCGGCCTTGTTATCAAAACCAAAGCTGTCCAGCACCTTCAGGAGGACCTGCCAATCGATCCGGTCATATGCTTTGTGAAGATCAACCTTAATTCCCATGAATCCTTGAACACCTTTCTTCCTTTTCATAGAGTGAATAATCTCCTGCACCATTAATGAGTTTTCTCCAATCCATCGACCAGGCACGAAGGCAGCCTGGTTAGGGGAGATAAGATTGCTTAGAAGATGCCTTAACCGATTAACCAGGATTTTAGAGAAAACCTTGTATAAGGTGTTACATAAAGTAATCGGCCTTATGTGATTGAAAGTTGTGAACTGGGGGATCTTTGGTATAAGAGCAATGACGGAGTCGTTCAGCCCTTGAGGAAAGATACCATGCTGGAATATGTTTTGAAGAGTCAAAGTAACGTCGTCGCCGACTGTATCCCAGATTTGTTGAAAGAAAAGAGCCGACATACCATTCGGGCCAGGGGCCTGATGGGATGAAGGCTATTGACTGCTTTGAGAACTTCATCCTTGTCGTGAACTCTACTAAGCATAACATTTTGATCAGCGATGATTGTCTGTTGCACCAAGTCATTTAGCACCAAGCTTTGATTAATGGGTTCCGCTTTGAAAAGATCAGTAAACTCCTCTAACAGGTGTTCTCCAATCTGATCACGAGTATCCATCCATTCACCACAATTATTCTTTAGATTAGCAATGAATATCTTCCTTCGATTAGTGATTGTCGAGGCATGAAAGAATCTGGAGTTTCTATCTCCCGCTATCAACCAAAGTTCTCTTGATTTTTGTCTCCAGATTATTTTCTGCCTACTTAACCACTCACTCAGGTCAGCTTGAGCTTGCCTCTCTTGAATTATAACATCTTCCGTTGGGCTTAGGCTTTGGAGCCATTGAATTCTTTGTTCACATGCAAGAATCTTGTCTTTGAACATACCAAAAGACTCCCTATTCCATTTCTTCAGAGCTCTTGTTGTGTCAATGATTCTTCTTCCGATAGACACTCTATTCACATTATTAGAGGAAGACTCCCAAGCCCTTTTAAAAATAGAATGACAAGTAGGATCCCTTGTCCAAATTTCCTGAAATCTAAAAGGTCTCGGGAATCTTTTATGATCGAGAAAGAGATTCAACAAAATCGGGATGTGATCAAAGTGATGGGCATTTAGGTGAGTGACTCCAGCATTGGCATAGGTGGTTTTCCAATCAATGCTCGAAATGACTCTGTCCAAACGTTTCCGAATGTTAGCCATACCTCCCCTCTTATTGCTCCATGTAAAGGGGTTGCCATTAAAACCAATATCGATGCCATGAACCTCATCCATAAAAACGTTAAGCCAGAAATTATTTTTCCTTGACACCTCCCGACCTCCACTTTTCTCTGTGTCTTTTTGTTCTCCATATACATGCTGATTAATTACATGTTTTTGTTTATCATAATAAAATAACTAAAACTGGTAAGAGTAGAGAACGAGCTACTGAATGAGTAGGATGTAGGAATCACTGCTTTTTTATATTTATATCTAATCAGTCAGCGAGCATTTGATGGTCTTTGGAATTCAAGATTGATTATAGCAATGAAAAATTTCAAAATACTAATTCATTATATGGGATCTGGTATTTTCTTTAAGGAAAATCCATTGGGTTTTTTGTGATTTCTTCACCGAGGCTAAAAGAAAAGTGGACGTGCCACAAAAATGAAGACCATGTGTTTTTTGACCTGATATACTTCTGAATTAAAACAATCACCATGATATTTTTTAGTTTTGGCTATATTTGCTACCCCTGTTTGTATTGAATAGATTTGCATAAACTTTGAGCATATGGCTATTAAATTTCAGTGGAAATACCATCTGAATTATGCTGTTTGCTCCAACCTAAATATTAACTTGAAACATGGAACAATCTTGATGATGCAGGATTGTGGACAGCCTGGATTTACATTGGCAGAGAGAAAGCGTTTTGGTAACATATTGAAAGAGTGCGGGATGTAACCCTTTTTTTTTTTTTATCTTGAAATATTAGTAAATCCAGATTTAGGCTTCACATGCACAGGATGAGGCTTTGTGCCCCTGTCTGTATCATTAGTTCCATATTTTAACAAATATTAAACTTTCAAAATTCAATTGTATCTTTAGCCCCTTTTTCTGTTTCAGTCAAATTCTTGTGTGTTAAATTGCTATGGGATCTTTTGATTATGCATCAGGGGAAAGCTGATAGATGCATACAGACTCCTACATGAAGAAAAGGACACTGAACTTGGTTTTTCATGGTCTGGAAACCCAATTGGGAAGTAAGTAGTCGATGCCATATTAACTGCAGCAAGTTGGTTGACCAAAATATTTATTTTCTTATGTCACAAGAATATGTGGAAATAATTAATTTAAAGTTGTAGAATGTCATAATGGTTGAATAATCGTTGATTGGTTTTTACCCCCAAAAATGCCATAATGGGTTAATTTACTTGCAGGTATAGAGGCAAAAGGATGAGAATAGACTATTTCATAGTTTCAGAGAAACTCGAAGATAGGATTCTTGCATGTGAAATTCATGGAGAAGGGATTGAATTAAAAGGTTTCTCTTTCATTTCAAGAAATTTAGCTTTCACCTGTGTTTTCTAAGTAATGCTTGAAACTAGGACTTCTGTAGTCTGAAAGTTCCGGCTGGTGTTGGCCATTCCATTGCATGATTGCATCAATTTTATTCTAATGGCTTACAAACAAGGAATGGTGGTTTAGCTCATTCATTGTCGTGTTGTAGTTAAAGAAGAACCATGGCTATTGATGTCCCTCATTGCTCATGAATCTTTAATGGTTAAAGAATTAAGTTATCTTTGGTCTTTTACTAATAAATATTCATGTAATTCCATCTGAACCGATGGATTCTTTTCAAAAGTGACAGATGGAATTTTACTTTCTTTATATAAAGTAATTTATCTTCATAATTTGTCAGCACATGCACCAGCTTTTGGAATCTCTTCCCTCCCAATTCCCTATGCATATAAATTGTATCCTTTCCCAAACTTTTGCTATTTTTCTCTGTTGGTGTTTCTAATTTATGATCCTGATCTTGGACTCTCCAGGTTTTTATGGAAGTGATCATTGCCCAGTCACCCTTGTGCTTTCAGAAGCAACACCCAAATCAAGAGAAAGCGAAATCGCATCATAAAAGTTATTGTATCTCGTTTATCACAATATTGCCATGATCTATTAAATTTTTCTGTCTATATTAAACAGAGAATTTTAGAGGTAGGTTTTTCCTTTCAAATATTATTGTGATTTGGCAATCTGTTTGAGATCAACCTTTTTATTAAGGTAATCATTTACTAGTTAGAACATCTCAGATGCAAAAAACCAGAAGCATAGCATCCCAATTCCCAAATCATCTTCCCCCATTTATGTTAATGTCCTTAGCAGCAAAGAGAAACCAAAAACAAAAAACAAAAACAAAAAATATAAAACAAAAACAAAAAAGATAATATTTTCACTACCCAATGCATGTTGGATCTGATCCTGCAGACCAGAATACTTATACCCAACCTTGAATCTCTTGAAATGAGGACTGTCACAGAAAGAAAGTACTTCTAAAGCTGATCAATTTTGTTGCACCAGATTTAAGATGCCTGAGGTTAAAGAAAAAGGCATTTAGCCATATGTTGGTTGATCCTTGCTTTATAGCTAGCTAGAAGCCTACAAAAAAGCCTGTTTGGGTCTGACACTTGAAACTGCCATGAATTTTGTTTTGCAAGTAGGTGGTCTTGAAAAGATTGGAATTATGGAGAAGTTGGTTTTGGTGGGTATTTTGTAAGGAATCTGGTTTGGCTACATTAACCCTTCTTTGGTGCTTTAATTTTATGCTATCATATTATTCTGTTGTCAGATCTGCTCAATCTTCAAATCACTTCAAAATACTCATCCATGTTGTTTGATTTAGCTTCAACCTGCTTCATTCCTTATGAATATGATTAATCAATCATTGTACACTAACAAGTTGAATAAAAATAATATTTACCAAAAAAAAAGTTGAATAAAAATAACAAATTCTATACGCATGAGCGCTTTTTTTATTTTTTTCTGGGATTGACAGTCAAACAAAAATGTGATATATGAAGGCAACGTGATGAGAGAAAAAGGGAAGGCATATTCATATTGATTGGCTGAGGGTGGTCGTTGTGGTATCTAATGATTACAAAATCTGCTTAGTAGTGTGGTTAATTTCTTAAGAAAAAAAAAGTATTTTCAAATTTCAATATTGTTTAAGTTACTGTTTTTATTTTTATTTTTATTTTTTGGCTAAATGTTTAAGTTACTGGTTTATCAACTTATCATGTCGCATAAAGAATACTTTTCCTTGAAAGTCCCAAAAACAAAAGAATAATCCATCCATATAGTAACTACTTTTTTTTTTTTTTTCCTGGAAATATAATAACTAGTTTTTATGTGGGTGTTTCTTTGGAAAAAAGAAGTATATATATAGGCAATCCATTTATCTTTACAAAGTTATCCAATTAAAATATTGACAAGTGATAAAAATAAATAAAGATTATAATATTAAATTTGAAAATTTTAATTTGATTATTTTAAAATGCACACCAATTATTTTATCTATTTGTCAAAATTTTAATAGAAAAACTTGGTAGATGGTTTAGAGACCATCTAATTTTTTCTTGTTTCTTTGATAGATTTTAAAAGTACTTTATTAGTGAAAATCATAAAATAAATGAAAATGCATTTTTATTAACTTAAATTTTAAGAAAAATTGTAATTTAGTATCATATCAGAACTAAAATTTTTTGAAATTTTCAATTCAAAATTCAATAATTTTACTAAAATATAAAAAAATATATATAAAGATCTAAAATGAACCTAAAAAAACTAAATCTACATGTGAAAGAAAAAAAAAATCAAAGTGGTAATTCAATTGTAATTTTGACTTCGAATAACTCTAATAATAATAAAAAAAATCATAAAAAAAAAGCTCAAATTCTTTTCCATTCGTATGCAAAGATGAAAATGCTTAAAAGTTAATATTTTTTTTTTAAACAATAATAAAATAGGTGTTTCCGAATATTTGAAATAAAATATTACTCAATAATACAAAAACCAAAATGTATAAAATTAGTCAACTAAATTATATTTTATCTAATTAATAGCTATGTGATTGGATTTAAAAACTGAAATAAGGAACAAGTTATGAGAGAGAGCGAGAGCGAGAGCGAGAGCGAGAGGCATACCTAATTTTCCAAAAATAAAATAACATTGATGAAAATTTAAAATTCCAAGATAGAAATGACAAAGCAACTCACTAGTTGGTTTCCAATTATATAATCCCCAGAAGTTGACGTCTGTTTTAATTTTTAATTTTATTTTTAAAAAATGGGAAGAAGAACAATAATTTTTATATGATGCAAGAGAAAAAGCATAATTTTAAAAAAAAATGCTACCATTTTTTATTTTTTTTGAAGGTCGGCTGGTTTGAAAACTTTGCATGATATTCTTACGATAGTACACTTTTCTTTTGTTTACGATTTTGGTTGTATTGTGAACCACTGCACAACTGCTATAATACGGCCCACATTTATTGGTAACTCCACCAATAACAATTAGACACATGTACCTGATAAATCATTCATTTTTACTCCTTTGACCACAGTCCTAGTCAAAATGGAAGTAAAAACTCAGGCTCCAAATGCAAGAAAAATAATTTAATTTTGTGGGTTTAAATCATAGAAAAGTAAAAACAAAAATATTAGGAGGGGCATGAATGCAAAAGATCATGTCACAGGTTTCCCAGTTATCCATAAATGGAAAACTCCAAAAAAAGAAAAGTGTGAAAAAATTAAAATGGCATAATGGTAAATAAGAAGTAAACCAGTGTCATTTTCATAAAAATGGCCCAAAACCAGAATAAAACCTCACTCACATGTCTTACCTTCACTCTTTCACTCACTCCCCCACTTGCCTCTTCCTCTGCCCCATCAAATTTTTTTTCACCATTTTTTTTTTTTCATCTTCATCCTCTGTTATCATTAAAAGGAAAACAGAGGAAAATGGTTTTTTCAAAATGACCCAGAAAAAGATTTATTTATGGGGCATAGAATCTGAAGGGGCTCTGTTTTATTTTATTTTTTGATTTTCTTTTTCTTTTTTGTTTGGGTTTTGGGAAAATGGGGTTTGGATGAGAAACCCAAATCGCAGAGAGAGAAATTGTTTTGCGTTTCTTTTGATTATTAATGGCAGCCTCAGCTTTAACGTCAGAGCCAACACAGGAGGTGTTTTCATGGCTCAAAACCCTACCTTCAGCTCCAGAGTATCATCCTACTCTGGCTGAGTTTCAAGATCCGATTTCATACATTTTCAAGATCGAGAAAGAGGCTTCCAAGTATGGAATATGCAAAATCGTACCCCCTGTACCTCCTTCTCCGAAGAAGACAGCAATGGCGAATCTCAACAAGTCTCTTGCTGCTCGTTCTGGTTGCTCTGAAGCTTCGAATCCGAAATCTCAGCCCACATTCACTACCAGGCAGCAGCAGATCGGGTTCTGCCCGAGAAAATCTCGGCCGGTTCAGAGACCCGTATGGCAGAGCGGCGAGTACTACACGTTCCAGCAATTTGAAACCAAGGCTAAGAATTTCGAGAAGAGCTTTCTGAAGAAATGTACTAAGAAAGGAGGTCTTTCGCCTCTGGAAATCGAAACCCTTTACTGGAAAGCAACGGTGGACAAACCCTTTTCTGTGGAGTACGCGAACGACATGCCCGGGTCAGCTTTCGTGCCTGTGAGTGCGAGGAAGAGTAGGGAAGCAGGGGAGGGTGTGACCCTCGGTGAGACTGCGTGGAACATGAGGGCTGTTTCTAGGGCCAAAGGGTCTCTGTTGAGGTTCATGAAGGAGGAAATTCCGGGAGTTACTTCTCCTATGGTGTATATAGCCATGATGTTTAGCTGGTTTGCTTGGCATGTGGAGGACCATGATTTGCATAGCTTGAATTATTTGCATATGGGGGCTGGAAAGACTTGGTATGGTGTGCCTAGAGAAGCGGCTGTTGCATTTGAGGAGGTTGTCAGAGTTCATGGCTATGGGGGAGAGCTTAATCCTCTTGGTGAGTTCAGGACTATTAGAATTGTAAGACTAGACAATTGAAAACGTCCTGTGTCTTAATCTGTACTGTATTCTATTAAAGTTGTTGGGAAAGTAGCTATGCAATTACATGTAGGTACCCGTACTCTTCAATGTACAAATTGTCTGTTTATAGAGAGTTTTGGTTCCACTGGACGTAACGAAATAATGTTTAATGTTGTCTTGTCTCTAGGTTGGACATTTGGAAGATATAACAATATAAGAATAGTTGTTAACATATTTTGATTGAAATTTTTGGAATCTATGGTAATAGTTTATTTGCCAACAACAAGGCGAGCTCTATATGCTGCACTCAAAGCATGGCGTTAAGGATATTTGTCTTTTGTATGCTTAGGTGGTTATAGACTTAAACAGGATTGGTCTTAGAGAATAAATGGATGATATTGGAATTTTTGTTTCTCTATAAGTCCTGTTCATCTGATTTATTTTCCATTTTTTTCTTCAATCAGTTACTTTTGCTATTCTTGGTGAGAAGACTACAGTGATGTCTCCTGAAGTATTTATTAGTTCAGGGATTCCATGCTGCAGGTAATTTTCTGATTATATTCCTAACCAACTTCTCAATTTTGACTGCCCTTTGGCCATTTAATCATAGCTTAAATCTTACTTTACTCCTTTGCTTTATGCCAGGCTAGTGCAAAACCCAGGTGAATTTGTTGTAACTTTTCCAAGAGCCTATCATACTGGGTTCAGTCATGGTGAGAGACCCATGAAATTCAATTATTATAGTTGTAGTCCTTATTAAATAAGGATTGCTTTTTCATCCACTTGAACTTTTTTTATTAGGATTTAATTGTGGAGAGGCAGCTAATATTGCAACTCCTGAATGGTTGGGGGTTGCTAAAGATGCTGCTATCCGACGAGCTTCAATCAATTATCCTCCAATGGTGTCTCACTTCCAACTACTATATGATCTTGCTCTTGCATTAAGCTCAAGGTTTGTACTATCACCATTTTTAAATTCCTTCTGGTTATTGCCTTGTGCCTCTTGGCATTGATGGATATTTGGGTTCTCAGAAAGGCCAAATAATGTTTCAGTGAAGTTTATTATTAAATTAACTATACTTTCTGAAGAAGATTGATAAAATTACAAGATATGCATATGATATCTTACTTGAAAAACTTCATGGAGAAGCACTGCATACTAATTTTCTAGATATGCAAGATTATTTATTGTTGTTGAGAAATTGCTCAATTTTAACCTCTCAACGAAGGGCAGTTGTTTTACCAAAGAATATAATTCGCTATTGCAAATGTGTCAGAAAGTATACAGAACATGGGTTATTATGATTTATTGACCTCAATTTTCTTATGTTCTCTGATCAGAGTCCCTGTGAGCATCACTGCTGAACCACGGAGTTCTAGACTAAAAGATAAAAAGAAGGGTGAAGGAGAGACAGTGGTTAAAGAGCAATTTGTGCAGAATGTAGTACATAATAATGACCTACTTCATGTTCTTGGAAACGATTCTCCAATTGTACTTCTTCCTCGCAGTTCTTCAGACATTTCTGTTTGTTCGAAATTGCGTGTCGGTTCCCATTTAAGAGTAAACACCACTTTTCCTCTTGGTTTGTGCAATTCTAGAGGGGAAATGAACTGCTCAGGAAGTTTAATTTCTGATGATCTGATGATGATGGACAGAAAGCAGGAAGTTAGGCAAGTGAAAGGTTTCTATTCAGTGAAAGGAAAACTTGCTTCTTTGTGCGAGGGGAGCAGAATTCCCTCATTGTGGGGAAATAATAGTAAATTTTCTCTGAATTCTAAGAACACGGGAATTGAAGGAGAACATAATATTGACAATAATGGGTTATCGGACCAGAGACTATTTTCATGTGTTACTTGTGGAATTTTGAGCTTTTCTTGTGTTGCCATAATTCAGCCAAGAGAACCAGCAGCCAGATATCTTATGTCAGCTGATTGTAGCTTTTTCAATGATTGGGTTGTTGGTTCTGGATTAGCCAGTGATGTATTTACCGTTGCTAAGGGGGATCCAATTGCTTCAGAGCAGAATACCTGTACAGGTTGGTTTTATATGGATAGCCTTCTTTTATTCTAGGTTTGTTATCAATGTAATTTGACATGTGGCCCATTAGATCTCTTCTAATCATGTTCACTTCAAAAAAAATTAAAAATCATGTTCTTTTTCAATAATTCAAAATCATTTTCACTTTAAATAAATTCAAAATCATATTTACTAAATAAATATGACATTGTTTTTCATACTTGTGCTTTTCAAAGTTTAGAATTGAGATTTTGTCTTTGCTTCATCATCTTATGCTCTTCGGTGAGGTGGTTGTACAATTTAATAAAGTAGACCTTTTACATACTGTTCTTGTGCTATCGAATCCAAATATTTCTACCTGTCTGAAGATCATCTTCCGCTTCTCTTTGCCATATACAGCTTCTATATGGTCCAAATACTGCTTTATGCTGCCACATATAGGTCCATTGGTATTTTGTTTGAAGATGGCATTTTTTTGTTCCTTGATATTGAGTATCTTTTCAATGGATGGCTGATTTAGATTATAGGGTTAGATGAGTTTTCTGGTGAGTATAGGACAAAGATAGTGTCTTCTGCCTCTGGAAAATTCTATTGCTTTATTGTCTAAACCAGAAACTTTGGTTATGAACTAGGAGGTTTGTGAAAAAAGCAAACAATTTAAACAGGATGTTATTGCTGCTGTTGAATTTGTATTCCTTTATGTGGAATTGAACCTAACTGCCCTAGGTCTGCTTTTTCATGGTACATATTCTTATTTGGGTGAACTTTCTCAATTTTATTTATGTAGCCTTCTAAGATTGAGACTAATGCTTGGGCATGCCTGGATAAATACCATGTGCTTGCTAAGCAAATATCTGGGGTTTAGGTTTCTTATCATGTAATCTTCGAGCACTGCTATTGTGAGCCTGTATCATGTTTTCTCATGCCAATCAACTTTTACTAACATTATTATAGGAGTGTATTTTTGTGTGGCACATTATGGCTGCTGGCTGGTGCTTGCAATAGCTTTGGTTGTATAAACATTTAGAAGTTGAAGTCCTGATAATAAATAAGGAAAGATCTCTTTTGCACAAAACGTTGATATGCTTGTGTTAATTCAACTCCAGAGACCTGCTTCTATATATAAAAATAGAGAAAGAAAAGAAAAGAGTGAATACCTGGTGTTTTAGGGATCTGATACCTATTGCATGTGTTTTTTTTTTCCCTTGTTTATTTAATGTTATTTGTCTATACCGGTTTAAAAGTGATGTCATTTCCTTATGTCTGCTCTGTATGTCACTCCATGCTCCCTACTGGGGAATTCTATATTAGGAATTTTACATTTTTCTGTTCTCAAATACAGGATTGGTGGAGAAAAGTGTTCCTGATGGTTTATATGATGTACCTGTTCCATCTGTTAAAAAAGATCAACGTAATGAAGTTGTTTCAAATACTGAAACACATAAACCTGCTTCTGCACTTGGCTTATTGGCTTTGAATTATGGAAATTCATCCGACTCTGAGGATGATCAAGTTGATCCAGATGTATCTGTTTATGGTGATAAAACTAATTTGCCAAACTGTGCCTCAGAAAGTTATCAGTATGATCATTCTAGTTCTACTTTGCAACACACTCGTGTTGATGCACCTGGTCTTCATGGTCACTCATCATCCAGACTGTATTCTGGTTGTGGACTTGCTTCCCAAAATGTTGATCTCTACAAGGAAAATGGACGTAAAAGAGATAATGTCAAGGACGGCAGTCATCAAAGTTTTGACTGCACTGTTGATTTAGATAGTGATAATCTTGCTTCCACAAATTCAAATGGTTTAGTGGGTAAATTTAGGGATCCAATGAATGTTTTACAGGCTTGTTCCTCAGATTCCTATGATGCTGAAACAACAAAGTTTGGCAAGGCCACAACACCAGTGAAGAATGCAAATATGCCATTTGCTCCAAGATGTGATGAAGACTCTTCTAGAATGCATGTGTTCTGTCTTGATCATGCTGTAGAGGTTGAACAGCAGCTTCGTCAAATAGGAGGAGTTGATATATTACTGCTTTGTCATCCAGGTTGGTTGTTTTTGTTTTTTCCCGCATTACCTTGTTGCATTCTCATGTTTTTTACCTCTCAATAATTGTTATTATCTGTGAACATACATGCAGACTATCCAAAGATTGAGGCTGAAGCAAAGGTAATTGCAGAAGACCTGGGAATTGAATGTATCTGGAATAGTCATACATTCAGAGAAGCTAATAAAGAGGATGAGGAGAGGATCCAGGCAGCTCTGGATAGTGAGGAAGCCATCCCTAAGAATGGGGACTGGGCTGTAAAGCTGGGGATCAATCTCTTTTATAGTGCCAACCTCAGCCGTTCACCTCTTTATAGTAAGCAGATGCCATATAATTCTGTTATTTACAATGCATTTGGCCGTAGTTCACCAGCTGTTTCGCCTACAAGATCTGATTGGTATGTGAGGAGATCTGGCAAACAGAAAAAAGTTGTGGCAGGGAAATGGTGTGGTAAAGTCTGGATGTCAAGTCAGGTTCATCCCTTTCTGGCAAAAAGGGATCCTGAAGAAGAAGAAGAAGATGAGGAGAGAGGCTTCCATGCTTGGGCAATACCAGATGAGAGGCTTGAGAGAAAACCTGATACTAGCCGCAGAAATGATAGCACCATGATTACTAGAAAGTATGTTAGGAAGAGGAAAATGGCAGTAGAAAGTGGCTCAACCAAGAAAGCTAAATGCATACAGAAAGAAGATGCAGTTTTTGATAATTCAATGGATAATGATTCTCATCAGCAGCAAAGGAGGTTTCTCAGAGGCAAGGAAGTATGTATTAAACATGGCTCAACAAAGAAAGCCAAGTGTATCGAGACAGAAGAAGCAGTTTCTGATGATTCAATTGATGTTAATTCTGATGAGCAGCATAAAAGGACCCAGAGAAGCAAGCAAGCCAACTATAGTGAGAGAAATGTAGTTTCAGATGATTCATTAGGGGTTGATTCTCATGACCAAAACAAACAGATTTTTAGAGGCAAGCAAGCCATACATACAGGAGGAGAAGATGTGGTTTCTGATGATTCTTTGGATAGTAATTCTCGCCAGCTGAATAAGAGATTTCCTAGAAGCAAGCAATCGAAATGCTTTAGGAGAGAAGATTCAGTTTCAGATGACTTGCATGGAGATAATACACGGAAGCAGCAGAGGACGATTCGAAGCAAGCATGCCAAGTCCATGGAGAGAGAAGATGAAAATTTGGATGAACCAGTAGAGGACAACTCTCATCAGCAGCACAAGAGGATTCTGCGAAGCAAACGAACAAAATCAGCAACTCAGCAGCAGAAAATGAAAAGAGAGACTTTTCGCAATGTGAAACAAGAAATCTCTAAGCCTGTGAAACAAGGTACACAAAGGCAAGAAAAAATGAAGCAACAGACACTGCGGCTTCGGAATGCTCAAAGTGAGCAGAACACGTTTAATACAAATGCCGAAGAGGAGCTAGAAGGTGGGCCTAGCATGCGCCTCAGGAAAAGAACCCCTAAGCCGCTAAAAGTTGCTGAAGCTAAACGAAAAGAGCAGCAACAACAAAAGAGTAAGAAAAAGGCGAAGAAAGCATCAGCTGGGAAGGCTCAGGGTGGCCACAACGAAGACGAAGAAGCAGAATACCTGTGTGACTTTGATGGATGTACTATGAGTTTTGGAACAAAACAAGAGCTTATGCTGCATAAAAGAAATGTTTGTCCAGTAAAGGGTTGTGGAAAGAAGTTCTTCTCGCATAAATATCTGGTACAGCATCGTCGTGTTCACATGGATGACCGTCCCCTTCGGTGTCCATGGAAGGGCTGCAAGATGACATTTAAGTGGGCATGGGCTCGGACTGAACACATTCGAGTTCACACTGGCGCTCGACCCTATGTATGTGCAGAGCCAGGCTGTGGGCAGACATTCAGATTTGTATCAGATTTCAGCCGGCACAAGAGGAAGACCGGTCATTCAGTAAAGAAAGGTAGATGAGGGAGGATGTGGTGGTGATGTAATGTAACTTTGGCTAATGAATCTGTTCAATTGACAGGATTAGGGCTAGGTTTAAAGAAGGGGGTAGGATTTCCCTATATTTGCTATTCAGAGTCAACACTTAATTCTGATTTGCCCCGAGTCCTCATTGGGCTCATTCCTTTATTGCAACAAAGAGCAATTACTTCGATCTTGATGGCATTATTTCTCTAATGGATGTCAAATTGTTTATCTTGTGTAGTTGGGACTTGGAATTATGCTTGTTTACAGCATTAATTTACATGTCAAATATGACCTCTTAATGAGCAGTAACATTCATTCATTTCCCCTTTGTTCTTTGCCATACAATGCATGCTTCACTCTTTCTTGGGTTTGTCTCATAATGCTCTTTCTAACAATAAAATGTAAAATTGATTCTTGGATTTGTGGGGAATAAGCAGAAATTTGTTTGTAAGTTTTATAGACGCATATTTATATATATATATATATATATATAAATTATATTTACAACTCATTCACAGTTAAGTTTTTGAATGTTATGGTATTTTTAAAAACAAATTTTAAGTTCGACTTCGATCCACTCAGAAAATGCGACTGTTAATAATGATAACAAATTTTTATAAAAAAAAAAAGAAAAAGAATGATAACAAATAATAATAACACTCAAACAAATAAATATTAGTTTTGAATGGGCCTATTTTTGGGCTTTTAGATACACCAAGTCCAATTACTGAGCCTAGACATGAAAGTTACTCTGGCCCAAACCTACAAAGTCATCGCAAAAAGCAGAATTTTGTGGACCTAATTTTTGGATAAGTTAGGTCCGACCGTTGGGTACTTGGAAGACACACAGAGGAAGCAGAGTGTGGAGCGTTTGGACAGGAAGGACAAAGAACTTGCAATGGCGTCAACAATCACCTCTCTTTCCTTAGTTACAATATCTTCTTCAAAAGCTCTTCTCTCTCACCCAAAAGCCACCTCCATTGCTACTCTCAAACCCCATGAAAGGACTTTTTCCTCTTCTCTCTTGGGTACAAGTTTAAGCATTGAAACTACAAGACCAAGACCACTATCAACTTCTTCTTCTACTGGAGTCACTTGCTCAAATTCTACTTCCCCTCTCCCATCTGCCCTCCTATTTGATTGCGATGGGGTTCTTGTGGATACTGAAAAAGATGGGCATCGTATTTCTTTCAATGACACTTTCAAAGAGGTTGGCATTCTCTCTCTCTTCTTTTTATTTTTATTTTTATTTTCTTTCTCTGCCTCTTTGTTTTGTTGGGTTTTGGAGTTTTGAGAAACTCATTGAATTTTCCTTCAACTTGTTCAATATTGTTTCCTTGACGAGTTTTCTTTCATGGGTTATCGATAATTTCGGAACTGAAGGAAAAACTGCTTTACTTTTTCGTTGGCTTTGATGGATTAGTGACATTATATAGTTGATTGCACAGAAAGAATTGGGTGTTACCTGGGATGTGGATTTGTATGGTGAATTGCTCAAAATTGGCGGTGGAAAAGAAAGGTACCGACGGTTCTTATAGATTTATTCTTTTTATCTTGCATTGGCCTCATGAAACTCTTATGCTTTGGGTTCATTCAACACTTGTGAGAAGTGGGATATGTCTCTATTCATTTTTTATATGCTGAAACTTAATTGTGTAAAGACAGTAAATGAGCCACAATCTGATTTTGGAGTAATTTGTTGATTATGGTGTTTGTAGGATGACAGCCTACTTTAACAAAACAGGTTGGCCAGAGAATGCTCCAAAGGGTGAAGAAGAAAGAAAGCAATTCATAGCTTCACTTCACAAACGTAAGACTGAGTTGTTCATGGCCCTCATTGAGAAAAAACTCCTGCCTCTTCGGCCAGGGGTTGCAAAGTCAGTTCCTATCTGATCTTATGTTTATCATTTGGTAGTTGTTTGTTATATCAATGTCGTTGCGATAGTATATGGCTTTAATAAATTAGATTGTGTTTGAAGCTATAGCATATATGTGCTTGTCGATTGTCAGAAAATCCTTCTTTTTGGCATTCAATAAATGATTGCTTTCTTTGTACTTTGGATGTCTTAATTTGGTCTCTGATAGGATAAATTGATTTTGAGAATGCTGGATGAGTAACTTCTATCTAAAATATGTATGTACAACATAATTTTATGTTGGTAAGTCTCTGCTGTTAACTTCTACAGGCTGATTGATCAAGCTTTGTCAAAAGGAGTTAATGTTGCTGTCTGCAGCACTTCTAATGAGAAGGCGGTATGCTTAATTGCGTTTCAAAGCTATTATTGCTTATATAATTGATAAGCTCGGACTGAAGATAATCTTTAGTAAAGAATCAAATTTGTATGATTTGCAAGAACTTTTCAAGCAAAGGTAGTATGAATCAGTGTTGGTTTATGAATCAGTATGAATCAGTGATCCAACTCCTGCACAAGGTCACAGTTGTTATTGGTATTATTCAGTTTCTAGTGGAAAGACTAATATAAACTAAAGGGCACTGTCTGGTTTAAGCACATTTTTCTGTATCAGCTTGCGCTCTATAAATGTGAAGCTTAAGGTAAAAATCAGCATTTCACAATCTTGTGCTTGTAACTAAGTATACTGCTGAATCAAATCTTCGGTTCATTTTTCTTTTCTACTTGTTTCATTTCTAAGAATGCTATTGGTTCTTTGGTACAACTCAGCCCAGTATTAAGTTTTGATGCACTTCAAATTTTTGATAGTTGAACTTTGTCTTTCATCAAGGTCTCTGCAATAGTCAAATTCTTGCTAGGACCTAAGAGGGCAGAGAAAATCAAGATATTTGCAGGAGATGTTGTTCCCCGGAAGAAGCCTGATCCAGTAAAGTTTTCATTTCTCATAATCTTGATTTATTAATGTGCTATCTGTAATCTATATAGATCATAGAATTCAAATTCAAAGAATCTAAATTTATAGGACAAGTCTATCCGCAACAAAGAGCTATTACACAGTGGAGAACTAAACTTTCTATTCATAATCACTAATTTTTAAAGTATTAAAAAACAAATTAGACACTGCATAAGGAACTAATTTGGTTAGTGGTCTCCTTTATCTCCTTACATATAGTTTACTCATTTACCCAAAAAAAAAGTACATATAGTTTACTCATTGAGAATAGGAGAATTAGTTATTTCTTATTAGCCCCTAAATCTGGTCCTTCTTCCTGACAGGCTATCTATGTATTGGCAGCCAGCACTCTCGGTGTTGACCCTTTGAGGTATTGCATGACAGTTGAACCTATGTTAATGTTGATGGTACCATAAACAGCGCATTGAGGTTTTGTTTAAATTTTATGCTTTGTGGATGAAGTTGGAGAATATTTTATGGTAGATTATTACACATTTTCTAGGATTGACTAAACAGTCACCATGGCAAGTGTGCTGCTAGTTGTTTCTGTACTTCAAAGTCCTGTTCCCACTTTAAAATGGTTTTTGCATATCTTCTGCCTATGTATAAAACTTTTGTGGTTAACACTCACACTGTATCGATATAGATATTGTATTTAGCAGGAAAAGTGAAATGTTTTTATTATTTTATTTTACTTTTTTGCAGTTGTGTTGTGATAGAGGACAGTGGCATCGGCCTTGCAGCTGCCAAAGCTGCTGGAATGAAGTGCATTGTAACCAAGAGCGGGTACCTTATTTCTCTACTGTTTGAACAAAATGTGATGTATTGGAGTTTTCTTTTTTTTGGGCGTGTTATACCATATTTACATGCACTCCCTCAACTTATACTTACAAACTTTTATCAGATTTTATTGTTAGCCTTGTATTTTTACAAGACTATTTTGAACCAAAACCTCCTGTTCTGATACTATGTTGAACTACATCCCAGTATCATTATTCTCATAAGCTCGAATTTGTGAGAAGTGGACTAGAATTGAGTTATATACTTTAACAAAGACTTTTGTAACTAATAAAACTCTACCCCTTGTATTCCTGTATCTTTAGCCTGTCACACTAATCAGTATTCACCTCCTGATCTTTGATTACAGATATACAGCCAATGAAGACTTTTTAAATGCAGACGCAGTCTTTGACTTCATTGGAGACCCTCCGGAGGAACGTTTTGACTTGGCATTTTGTGGAAGCCTTCTTGAGAAGCAGTTTGTGAGCTAGTTGCATATAAAATTAAACTTAAAGATAGTTGCATATAAAATTAAGCTTGAGATTAAGTTTCAGATGATATCTGGTGAATATATTATTGGTATATAGTATAAGCTGGCTATTCTCGATTAAATGCACTCTTTTTGTTTGGGGATCTCTTCGGATGATAATTACTATATTTAATGGTGAATCTAATTTCCATAATAAAAATTACAATTGAAATCATTATTTAACAATTCTTTTGTGCTAGATCTCTTTCAAAAACAGGAATGCAACACTCTTTTTGGGTTTCACTGGTGAGATTCTTTAACATTGATCCATAAATGTATAATATTGATTTATAAATGAGCAATGGACCAATGTTACATGTTATTTATTTATGGGTCAATATTACTCATTTATCATCAATGTTGCACATTTATGAATCAATGTTGAAAAAGTTTGCCACTGAAACTCCAAAAAAAAAAGTATTGCACTGTAAAAGGCCTCTCAACGACAAATACTACTTTGCCAAAAATGTGGATAAGGAAAAAGAAAGCCAAAAAAAACCTTTAAACCAAACATATGATAAAAACTGCAATTAAACAATATGATGATTTTTTAGATTGGGGTCAACTTGTTTTGGAATCAAGTTTCACATGTATATATAGGTATATATAATTTAGTTCATAGAGACCTTTCCGTACGTGATTTGTTACAAGCAAGGTGATGCGGAACCCCAAGCTTAAAGAAACTGTAATCCCAACACACAAGATGATATGGAACAAACCCTATGATGCGGAACCCCAAGATTAAAGAATCCGAAACCCCAAACACACAAGAAATATTGAACAGTAATTGGAAAACAAGAACCCGCCCTACCAAACCCTTAGATAACTTGTATCTAAAAACGTGGATTAGAAGGCTAGGGAAAGAGAAGAATAATCGCCACAAAGTATTTCTACTTTGATAAGATAATTCAACTCCTAATGCAACAAGAAGAAGAAATTGATTCCTCACCTTGCAAGAACACTCCTGGGAGCAATAGGAAAATTAATTCTCTCAATTGATTAAAAACTCAAATCTGTCTTACAAAAGAATTTGATCCCCCTTTATATAAGGACTAGGGTAAGATCAAGAATCAATCTAAACCATAAAGTAATTAGGAAACCAATCCTAAGAAAATTAGGAAAGTAATCCTAAGGAAATTAGGA